>JAIPRK010001695.1:0-47334 GCA_025469195.1 Chaitophorus viminalis
TATTTTAGAAGTGTATTGTACTAAAGACAGAAAAATTTTATTAATATTATTGAGTTGAATTTGTGTATATGTATCATTAATGTGTATTGTGGGGGAATAGGTGGTGTGGGGGCGTAGCTCCCGCGGGTCTGGGTGGTCTTGATATTTTTAGCCCCCCTAAAATAAAAGTTCTAGTTGCACCTATGATGCTAGTCCAGTATGGGTTTGTCGACTTATAAACGGTTGCCTATAAACTGCACAGATTGAACAACTACACATAATTTGGAAATAGTTCCTCCATCAATAAGAAAGTCTACGCACGTTGACTGGAAAAAAACAAACATAACATCAGACCCATGACATCATATGTATAATGAAACTTCACAACCCTGTTGTCTCAAGTCCAAAATAGTATCATGAATCATACAAAAGTCATCTCGTCAACACACTCTGAAGTAGAAAGGACGATTAGATGGAAAAATCAGATAAGCAGTACCTCTAGCTGGATTCCAAACGAGTCACTTCCAATAGTTCCACTGGGTCATAATCAAGCATGGGTGGTTTGGCCCACATTTAGCGGACTCAGGACAAGAATAGGATGAATGAAAGATTATCTTATAAAATGTGGGCTGCTATATAGTGCGGACATCTTGTGTTTATTATACGGAGATGAACAAACAATGAAACACATCATCACATACATAGCTTGCTACCACATCTAAACCACAGAAGACTTCCAAAAAAGCGTACTTAGGATAAAAACCGTATAAATCGTAATAAACCGTAATAATTATAAAAAAATTGCGTTTCGAAAACTATTTTTGCTCTAATAGTATATAATAGTGTAAATTTCATCGGGAATTCATGACAAAAATACAAATCATACTTCGTACAAAGTAATATATTATTGAATACTTCCTGTAGCTGTTTTGCTAAAGAGAACTTAATCATTTATTCTAATACAAAATCCGTGTATTATTTAAAAATATTAAGGGAAAATTATGTTTATATTTCATCAAAAAATTCTATATTTAAGTATTAAATAATTATGTAAAACTGATTAATAATTTAATCAATCTTCATAATATATCTGATAATATTATGTATGTAAATTTGGTGTATTGGCAATTCAGTTGGTATCGTATATCAGATTTTCGTAGAATAATTATTTGTTTTCGCACGGACAATGGTGTAATATTATCGCTTAATAGTCCGGGGATTTTCATTGTAACGATGTAATACACATATTAATGTGTGATTGAATATAAAATACCGAATATAATGGTAAAAAAACTTTTGTTGTTACTGAGAAAATTTTCGAAATTAATGGCTCAGCTATTTGTTCAATTTTTATTTTAGCCAATCAAATAAACCTCAAAATATACGACGGAATATCTGCAGTATCATTGTATTGTAATAGAAATTGTCATTACATGTTTACAAAAAAAAAAAAATAATAACAATTAATCACAATTGAGTTTTGTGCTCTTCTCCGTCAAAGTGTATACATCTATATTCAATATAATTTGATTACAATGTACTGAGGTTAATATAACGACCGTAATGACCGTAGTAACTTTTGCTGTTAGTAGAAATTGATTTCAATAATAATATTATGTTATATTAAGTACAATATATATTATAAGTTCTATATACATCATATCAAACGGTTTTGCTATTATTTATTGCGAATATGGAGTATTGGAGTAATAAACAAATAATATTATACTTCCTTAAAATGATTAAATATGGAATTAAGTTTGTTAACGAATATTGAATACATTTATTTGTACTTGATAAATAATTAATCAGCTGCAAAAGTCTTAGTGATTGGCTAAAAGCGTACTTATTATAAAATTGTACTTATGTGTTGTTTTTTTTTTTTAATTACATTTTGTACATTTGTAATTTGAAATTCATTATTTTTTATGGACGTTTTATCTCTACTGATAAATGTATATGTAGGAAAATAAGCTATAACACTTATTTATTTATAATGATAAATTATATTTTTGCTCAGATTTGCGAAGCTTTATGTAGTGATTATACAGTTATTACTATTATAAAAAAAAAAAATATGAACATTATTCTAATTAATGCAATATTGTGTTAACCCTGCACTATGATAACCTTTTTCTATATTTTATTTTATTTTATTATAAATATAAAGGTTGGGCCTTTTTATATAATCAACAAACAGTAAACAGGTATACATTTGAATAATATTAATAAAAAACAACATATAAAATATATAAATAAGAAAAATGTAAGTAACATAACAAGAAGCAAACAATTTACAAAATAAAAATGATTTTAATAATATGGCGAAATATGATATTTTAAATTATTAAATAAGAAACGTGGAATTCGCATTAACATTAGACAACAGTATGTCTGATAGGTTTATTAGACAAATGACTGGTGATACTCAATGGGTCATAAAAAATCATAGTGGAACGAGAGAAGCGTTGTGGAATTTTGAAACTTATGGAATACAGTAAGGTTGTAGAATCTACTCTTCCGGCTAACAGTCCTTTCAAGAAATTTAAACTTATAATTATTCACCTGCGCTCGGCTTATGGAACTAAACCAAATTGATTGGACACGGAAGTGTAATATTGAGGTATACCATCATTGATCAACTATTATGTTGATGAATTCATCATTTATTAGTCATTGATATAATATTTAAAAGTTAAATTAACACAGACATAGGAGTGAGGGAAAATGTCAACTATTAATAATTTCAAATTTTAAAGTTTTGAAGTAATTGAAATCCTATTGGTATATGTTTTAACTTTTAATGTAATAATGTTGTACATTTGTGGTTTTATATCTATCTAAAAACTATGGTAATTAAATTGAATCGACTAATTTAGTAAGGTAAACGAAGAAAAAAAATTCGTATTTTTGTTTTTTTTATTATACACTGCAGTGAAAATAGTAAATAGTAAATTACTGATTTTCACAATGAACTGATAAAAGTGACGAAATACACAGTTTGAATAACTTATATAAATTGATGTGATTACCATAGCCTTTATTATTGTTGCTGCAGTCTAACCGCACAAAATGTGTAGATGGTTTTTTATTATCGATAGTTAATACTAAAATACCAAAATTAATACATTTTTTGTCGAGTATACGTATGTTATGAAACATCATATTAAATGTATACGTTTTCATGTTTGATTTCAACTCCCGATAAATCCAACCCAGATTTTTTACAAGTAGGAGGACAGAACTTAGTATGCGATATAAGCAGGTATATTATACTTGGTTTTCGACGTATGTTTTTTTTTATCTGTGAATAAATTTATAACACAAAAAAAAAAAAATAATCGTATGTTCGTATGGCTTTTTTTTTAGTAGTTCAACTATACATAGAACATTATCATAAGTACATATTTTAAAATTAGTCATAGTCTAGGGAGTTTTGTTCTCGTTTATAGAAATTTAATTTCCAAGCAAAATGAACGAGTAATTATTATAATTTTCATAAACTGCAGTAAACTGTGTACAACTGCAACCATACCTACCTGTACTATGGATCGTAACCGCAATGATTTATATTGCCGGTTTCATAATATAAGAACGTTATGAAAACGTGTTGCACATGCATGCACCTACCTAATAACGCAGTGTTATCGTAATTGCGTCGAACGTAACCGATAAAAAGTTGGCTTGGTCAGTAACCCAATCGGGTTAAAAAAGAATAAGGGCAAAATCTATCAAAATATGTGGCGAGGGATTGAAAATACGTTTAAAAAATCATTTGGACGCATGATTTCGTATAATATACAAGATTTTATTGTTTTATGCAAAACAGAGTGAAATACAAAGAAATCACGTCCCGATCGTAAAAACAGTTATATGTTGTGGTCCTTGTAAAGGCCGTGCAGGAGAAATAATCTCGTATCGTGATTATTATTCAAGTATTGTTACGAAGAGCTGTGTGAGTGTGCATGTGTTTATTTTATAAAGTCAAGCAGGCGCATATAGCCTGCACACACGTAGGCTTACGACGGTATTGTGTAAAAACTATACATACTGTAGGTATATATAGACGCATTTGATTCTGATATGCAAATGCGGGATATGAATAACAAAATAAAAACTCAAAATGTTTCACATGAATGAGTTTGCTTGAGATCAGTGTACAGTGATATATTACTGCAAGATATTATAATATAGTATATATATATATATATAGTATAGTAATATATAGTAATATATAGTATAGGTATATATAAATTATATATATATATATATATATATATCATAACATATTATAAGCTCGACAAAATTAGTTTTCATCTTTGATAAGCCATTCGAATATGTCATATATTGTATACAATAGGAATAATTAATAAATATATAAAATATAATTTTATCATGGTCAAAATACGTGGATTCAAGTATAAAATTTCATTGTTTATAGACAATATATTATGCGTGATTGCGTGAATACTATACATAATACATATTATCAATATTATCACACGCGTATACAATATGATATTATATTACACAATTCTATATGCGGTGTGTCTAGACTCTAGACCATAGGGTCACCAATAAATATTTTCCAAGGGCCACTTGAAGAGTACGGAAAATTCATGCGGGCCATGTAATAGTTCAATGAAAACATCAAAGTACATTTTTAAATATATTGTAAATATCTACATTGTTATAATAACGCAGATTGGCCTAAGCTGTATTTTATGTTGATTTTTGCCATTGGTAAGATTTAACCATGTACTTAACCTATATATACCTATATTTAATATAACCTAAATATGTATACTACAGTTACGCTTAAAAAGGCTGAAAATGTATTAAACATTTCTAGAATTTGTTTGCTGCAGGCAGGTTAGAATAAATCAGCTGGCCGTTAATTACAGGGCGATTCGATTTACCGTAGTTACCGTTAGATCAGATACCATACTCGTAGGTTTTAGGATACGACGACTAAGCTGTATAGACAACTTTTTTGTCGCGCGCAGAAAATAAACAAACTTCAAAGACAATAATTTACGCCATTCGACAAAATTTTTATTATTATTATTATTATTATTATTATTATTATTATTTGTTTATATCTAGCACTACTATTAGCTGGTAACGGTGGTAATGAATGGTAACATATCAGTGTTAGTGTGTCAGACAGATTTCCGGAATGATGTCACCATCAGAAATGTTAAAAGTAGGAATATTCTACTCTTGTTAAAAATATTACAAGTGTAAAAATGCTCGAATACACATCAACGACACGCTATTTGTTTATAATTGTATAATATGACGCGTTTATTGTTTAAATACACTACAATAAATCAAAATAATATTATTACATGTACATGTTATCTATGAAATTATGGTAATAATATATTATTAGTATACCTATAGGTAATTTAAATCGACCTAATTTCTACACCTACCCATACTGTTTGTTAGTAAACACTTATTTATTATTTCTTTTTTAATCGTGAAATAATTGTATGTAAATAAATACAAAGTTTTACATAATTTATTCGGACGAACTAGTTTTTGTAGATAAAATATTGTGTGCACGATGAGGTATATACTAAAAAAAAATTCCATACTATGATTATCAACTAATTTAAATTTTTATATACGTATATATTACTATATTAAACTACGCAACTAAATATATATTCAGTTAACGTGCGTACTATTTAATAATGATAAACTTTTCTGAAATGTAATTGTGTAAAACAATCGTAGGTAAAATCGAAGATAAACATGTGAGGACCGATAAAAGATATAAAAATATCATGTGTATTATTTATTATTAACTTGCAATATAATTCAACTTTTATCTAATTTCACAAAAAGAAAGAAAATGTATTTATATGATATAGATTATAGGTATATATTTTTGTGTTATAAATAAATAAATTATAATCGTCTTGATTTTTTTCATACATGAGTACCAACGCTGGCTGGTCAGCTTATAATCTTTGTCCTAAGTACTTAGCTCAATCGTTATAATAAAAATGATTATCTTATATCATTTCTTTTATTTTAAATACTTTGAAAAATATTTGGAGAGTTTAAAAATGTCTGTGGTATAAGGGCAGATAGTATTAATGTATTATAACTGCCAGTCCGATAAAATGCCAAGGGGCAATTTATTGTTCCAATTGTTTCCACAATTTATTAAGAATCCTACCAAACTAATGTTTTAAAATAATATAGGTTTATTAATAAATTTAAATGTATGGTAAATTAGTAATAAAATAATTAATTACAAAATATACGTTTGTCTTGAAGACCTATAGACTAATAAGACGTCAGTTGTCTTCATTAATGATTCTATTGAACAAATATCAAGGAAATTTATTAGATGTTTGATTTAACCTAAATTCCATTATAAATGGTATAATTATTTATAGAAAATACTGCATTAAATATAATAGTCTCGTCTCATAAACAATTTTTGTACATACAGAATATCCGAATATATTATTTATTTTACATTTTTCAAATTTGATAGAAACTAGGTAATCACAGTGAACATGGTACATTTTAACTGGTATTAAGGTGAAAACGATATTTTGACTATTTTTTTATCCATGTACTTAGGTTTTTGATTTTACTGAAAATTGCAGTTCGGACTTATTCAACTTGCGTTTAATTATCTCAAACAACGTTTTTACACTGTATTTTTTAATTTTAATAAAAAGAAAAAAACATTAAAACACAATATACAATATTTTTTCAACTGATAGTGGAATTATTGTTATACTGTTTTCACTTAGCACATTTCATTATTGTTGTCTTGTTGTAACGGGTTATACTCCGTATTCGGTCACGGTGAACAACTGTACATAATATTTTGATCATGTGAAATATGGAATTATTGTCTTTGTCGAGAAAAAATAAACAAAACACGTACACAATGACCATAGTATTATATTAACAAAATGTTCTGGCAGACAAATATCGGGACTGGCACACTGTGCGCGGTACAACGGGTGACAGCAAGCTAGTCTCACGTATAGATTAGTCAGTGGTGTTTGAAATAAAATTACCACATAAATATAACTGATATAAAATATATTAAAATCTACCTTTGCCCTTTTAATTAATATATATATATATATATATATATATATATTTTAAATATACGCAATAGGTATATGGTCAGTATTCAACTATTATATGGCCATTGCCCGTTATAGATAGACATTATATGCAGGTCAAATGAAACTAGACATTATAATTATAATGGGTCAAAAGAGAAACCCTCTAGAACAGGGTCATCAACCGTTGATCGCGTACCACTGGTCGATCTTTAGAGGAATATAGGTTATAGTCATAATTTGCGTAAGAAAATTTCTAATGTAACATATAAATTAATATGTGTAAACCACCACAAACTTAAAACTTTGAATGAATCTCACTTATTGGAAAATATTGACGACCTCTGTAATCTAGAAGAGCATAATTCATATTTAATTTTAAGAACCGGAGTTGTTACATTTTCATAATAAGAGGAAACATTTTGGTGTTTGCACTGGCTACACTTTCTAAAAACTAAAATCTAGTTTGATTTAATATAATAATCCAATTTGATATTTTTCATTAACAATCGACATTTCCCCTCTTGCGACTTCGAGCGGTCTAGAACAAAACATGAATATATTTCGCTTTTGTGTGTTATGTTACAGAACACGCATATTATTATGCTAAAATGTGCTATCAAAAAATTATATCTATAAAATATCGTACAATCACTATCGAATGACGGTCTCTCTTTTGTATCTAAGGTAGTAAGACCTATCCACTTAGGTATGGCTATACGTCATAGACAACAGAAACGAAATACGTAATATAATACAGAATCATTATTCGATTATCATATTCGACATGCCGTCGCAAATCCTTTCAGCCTGTCCTTATTAGAGAATAGAGGACACAACCAATGTTAACTACCACACTACTAAGTTTGTTCAGGCATAATTCTGTAAATACAAACCACGATAAAAATTTTAAATTTTTATCTTTTGAACCAATTTTACTTGTACTCATTAAAGTCAACACTGATAAAAATATGATTATAATATGCTTTGTCGTAAACATTTTTATCATATAACACTATATACTATTTTTGTAATGCTTAATGAAAATCCTATAACTATACTTGAATATTAAAAATGGGAAACGCATTACAAATGTTTACTGTAATACTTTAGAATAGATTTTAGTTCGAATATTAATATAGACTATAATCCATAGACTAGTTGGCCCGGGCGCTGTAGTTTCACCTATGTGTATGCTATATACACTATAATCTGTATACAGTCTACAACAATGGCCATAAGTCAGTATATTACAAAGGTGTACCGAGAACATATTATATTTCTTGCGTTTCGTTGTCTATGTATAGACTTATATATATAGTTATTATAGTTTATGTCTATAATGTATGGAGTATCGATCGTAAAAACTGAATAGACGCATCGATTCGAAAACAGAATCTCTAAAATCGAAATTTTGATACCAGTTTTGAATTTTGAATACTATACGGGAATCCACTGTCGCCAATACAAGTATAGCAGTTATCATTTATCATATTACGGTCATAAATATTATAATGCATATTTATTTGTAAATGGTACTTAATGCATTAAGTTTTAACTATATAGGTGCTTGTCTTATCCAAGTAAAAGTTTTATGTGCGCATACCTATAACCTATAGAAGATTTGTGAAAGAAGGGGTGTACAAATAATTAATAGTTTTTAATAATAAAATATTTTCACATCCATTCAATTTTTTTTTTAATGTTTTCTTTTTTTTAAAAAAAAATCTCCCGGGATAGTGGATACAACTATAAAAGTGCACCCTAAGTCCGCATCCCTTTCGTGGCACCTATGGTCTATGGCTATAGCCTATAGATGATGCGTCTATGTTTTTTATAAATATACAATGACAAATTAAAAGCGTTTTTAAAGTATACGAATTAAGTTTAAATATTAAGTCCATTTTAAATATTTTTATCACGAGTGAGTATCAATATAGTATAAATGTGATTTTACTTGTACATATATATAGCTGCGCGCCATTTATTTAGTACACGAAACAAACATTTTCTTTTCGTGGCCATGGGGTGGCTCTCGCGTGTGAACGCATTAAACAAATACATCAAAAAATACATTAATATACAGAGTGATCGGATGATCGGAATGAGACAAAATGAACTTATATTTAATATAATGTGAGATAGAATACAGAAAATGATAGTAGGTTTTGCATTACACATACTATAATATGAACACTTATCTAGCCAGGGAAGTTTTATTGTATTTCGCTCATTAATGAATATGGAAAAACCATTTAAAGTAACATGAAATTCTAATCACCCTGTATGCATATCCAAATGTAGTATAATATTATGTACGCATGTAATATACAACATTGATCAGTAAGAATCACGGGTGTCGCGGGCCGGCCGTCTAACTGGGCACGACCGTTTATATTATTATAATATATACATAATAGTATATTTATATATTACTATATCTGCTGTACGCGAAAAAATGTACACACGTAAATGCGAGCCAGCGGTCGGACGGCCAGCCATACATTTTTATAGTTCCAGAATGCGAAACGGGTTTTTTGTCTTTTCCATATACCTATATGGTTAGTATAATATTTAGGTACGTACCGCGGGGTACACGTGGACGGTTAACTGTAAATAAACGTATAACGGTACCTATACGTTGTCTGTGTGGCGGTTAAAAAACGTCGGTTTGCACGGGCACATCGCACATAATAATAATTGAATTCACAATGCGTCTACCAAATATCTGTTTGGGATTCTGAAAGGAATAGAATACCGCAATAGACAATGACCGTTGATAAAATATGATTCGAGGCAGGTATACATAAATACATAATGTACACTTTTGACCGATTTGTAAGTGTTTTACGTACAATATGTAATAAAATAGATACTGCACGGATAAATAATATGCACGTGCGTGCGAATTGGAAGAAGTAGGTACACGTTAAAGCAGGGTTTGAAATTATTCTCAAAAGTCAAAATTCTTTTCGGAACAATACTCACGCGCATTTAATGCCGTTGAAAAGTGAAAACTCGTTTCGACGCGCACTCGTATATTATTTACCCGTCGTCATCGTCGACGCGAACATTCCGCATTATGCGTAGTACCTACAATAACATTATTATTGTGTATAATATTATGAACATAATATAAAACGATGGTTTCCGGAAATCGACGTGACCTAGTTTTACTTTATTTTACGATAACATTGTTTTACTACTCCACATCGGCAGTATATTGTTCTACATAATAGTTATGTTTCTGCAAGCGGTTTCAGCTGAGCCGAAGTTGATCTATCATACTTTGCGTTCAAAGTTTAACGAGTAGAAGTGATACTATGATACTATCGCCGCGTTGACTAATATTCAAATCATCACAATATACATTTTATAATATATTATGTACAGTCATAAAATCATTACGTACACCGTATAATCATTACCATGAGATAGCGTAATAGTGTATACATAACACATATTATACAGGGTGATTTGTGTGACACTGCAAGAGTGCAGCACTTGCAGCCAGAAATGTGCCTGTTTGAACATATTATTATTAGGGACTAGGGTTTCTTGTTGAAAAAAATCGATTGAATGGAATAAAAATAAATAAATAAATTGTTTGGACGACTGCAGCTACCGTGCTGTTCATAACAGATGCTTATGTTAAAACCGTGCATTCATTTATTATGATTAAAATATTGAATCAAGGTAATGTTAATCACGATCAGTAAAAAAACAATATGGTCAAACAAAATAATTCAACATCGTGTAAGATTGTCACATTCCGACTATCGTGTGACACTTTAAAAATGTCAAAAAGTAAAAGTAGAATTAACATCCTAATGTTTAAGAGTGACCGAAAGCTCGTAATAACTAATAGTATTACATATTGTATCTCAGGACCCGATAACTCATTTAAAAGTTAAACGAATAATACGCACTGATCTCGATACCCATAAAAAGTATAACGATTTCGAATTTCCATCAAACCATCGAAGAATAAAAAACAACTTTTTTATCGGCGGTTAATTTAATAGTCACGTTACTATATAATATGATACATCCGTCAGCAATGAGTACACCATATATATACATAGACCATATATAGTCGATTACGTTATTTTAGTATTTATCATGGTAATATTTTGATATCGATTTGTACTTATACGCCTTATACGCAGTTATTATTAAATATATTATGATGCTGTTTCGAGTAAACTATATAGGGTTACAAACAAATTATTAGGAATTTAATTTTAAAATGAATAGCATTTACTAGTAGATTACTAAATTATACGATGGACTGCGATAATATCTATGATGTTATAAAATCGTATTTTTGTATGCAAAGATACAGATAGTGGTTCGGCTCCGGAGGCGCAGTGTTGTTTTCCGGAATTTAGCAGTCCGGGAGTAAGTTATGAACCCGATCATCTTTGTAACCACATTCCACAGCGAGTAAAAATTACAATCTGATAAATTGTACAGTTAAGTCATGATGTTCGCAGAGTAGAAGGCCGGCCAGACTACTGTGGTACTTCTGTGGGTGAACTCGTGTTTTTTCTTTGTGGTACGGGAAGCCGAAAAGGAGGCTATGATTATATTAGCACTTTAGCAGCTAAATGTATACAACGCAATGTACAAAAATAAATAAGTACATTATATAGTTCGTATTTAGTAAAAAAATTAACCATAATTAAATAGTTAAAAAAGTGACAGTATATAATTGTGATTATAATATATACAAAATCTGATTCAATTTATTATATTTATTAAAGTATACAATTCTCTACAATAATGGGTAAAGCCTTTTTTTTTGCGTTTTTCGAGTTTTATTGCATTCCTTATAAACTTTCTAATTTCTGCTACTACCTATGATTTATCAGATAGTGTTTGTGAATGAATAAATAAATGTCATTGCATAATTCAATAAAATATAATATGATGTTTCAACAACTGCTTAACTGCAGCTGAATCTTGAAAAGCCAAAGTACGGAAGTATGATTTAATAGTGACTGTAGAAGTTTCAAAATATTAAATGCATATAAATATATAATATTTGTAAGATGATTGAGGTAATTATATTCGACTCGCCCATAACGTAGACTTAAGTTATAGAGGTTTCACTGCAAACATATGTATTTTTTAAATCTGTAGTAAAATACGTCAAGAGCAATACGAAGGTAAATAAAAAGATTGCAGGAGACGCCCTTGATTCTAACGACTTTCCAAAAAAAAAAAAAAGATTTTTTAGAATAGACCATCACTGTATTACTAGCTATTAACATTGATAATAATAATAACATAGTACAGGGATATTATGATGAGGGTCATCATCATTATTTTGCTTTTCTCTACTGAGATATAATTTGTTGGCAATTGTGTTTCAGGTAATACCTAATAAGTTGTGGGTGTGTTTGATAAGTAGGGTTTTTTTACCATAACCAACTGTTATATTGTTGAATTGTTCAACACGTTATGAAAACAATTTTTACAATCGGGTATTGCGGTATATTTCATGGGACTCGGAAGACGGTTCGGTTGTACATTTGACTATAACTAGTTTTTCACAAGATTTGAGCGGACGAGTGAACGAACGTGTAAAAAACAAGTAAACACAATATTATAATAATATTATTATGTAGGCGAGATAGCCGGGCAGTTGCGGGTCATTAACACCGTATATTCATTGGCCATAGCCCGTTAATTCGGCGGTGATCAAAAATAGATTCACGTATAAATTTCTTGTTTTTACACGCGCGCGCGTGGCAGTATAAATCTACATACGCACATAAATATGTATTTTATATTTACCATGAACCCACCGGCCGACCGGCCATTCACCGTCTTTCGCAACCACATGTAGTTATAATATATTATAACTGTACAAAATAATCTGGTAGAAAAAAAATATCTTTGTTCGACATGTGTTGTTCACTATCTAAAGTCTAAATAGAAAATACTAAAGAAAAAATTCCACCAGAAAAATTGTAAAATTATGTAAGTATGTACATATTAAAACCTTTGGTCGCATTGACTGGGATTAATATTATTTCTTCAGAACTATACGCAGTTGTATTTTAAAGAGTTTAAAAGTATCCGTGTAATTTACATAATGAGTGTGGAGACTGAGGACACATATGTATATTAGTATTGCGAAAAAGTATTATTCTATAGAGTCCGATTGAACATTACGATAATGATTAAAAATTGACGACTTTCTAATTCAAAATGTTCTGCGTCATACTATTATTTTATTATACTGGCTTTTGGTATGTAGGTTCTTTCCTTATTCATTATAAGCAATTTTTTTCTATTATTATTATTATTATTATTATTATTATTATTATATTTTTTTTATCGATAATAGCCACGTGCGAACGAATTACAACTTCTGTGGTTTGTAGATAACTTTATGCATTTTTATTTATTGTATATTATGAATTAATTCCTGTTTTTTTTTTTATGTTTAACTGGCAATAACGAATAAATAAACAATTTATATAATATAGTAATTTCACTCGTGAGTGCTAAATATGACACCGATTTAAATTTTAAGAAAGTTTTTGTAGGAGTTTTATTTAAGTATGAATTAATCAGATAAACATCATGATTCTCGTTTTAACAGCTAAGAGCTATTATTATTTGTTTTATTATTTATATCTAATCACTTACACTTCCTAACTCGATCATTTAGTTGTAACAATGACATATATCCGATTTTGAAACAATTGTATATATCTGACGCAACACATGCATTTATGGTACATAAAACGTTAAACATTTCTTTCATTCTTTAAAATAAAACATTTTGGAATCCAGTCCGTATCAAATTTATCTTGCCTATAATGGCTATTACAAAAATAATATTATAAGCTTTTTAATAATCTATTCAACTATCCTATACAATACTAAAATAGTTTATTATAGCTACCAATAAATTATGAAATAAAACAAAGTTAGTGAATAAAGTTAGTGTTAAATAATTATAGTTCTCAAATTATTAAAAAGAACCCCGGTCAAAAATTATTGAAATTCTTAGTTCTTACTATGTTTGATAAATAAAATAAATATTCTAAAGAAAATTATATAATATCAAAGAATTCTTTCGCATTGTATTGTGTTTGAAATTTAAAAATTGCTTAAGTACGTTTTTCTGTACCTACATGATATTGATTTTTGAATATACAAGTACATACACCATTGGATTCAAAAGTAAAATTTTTAGGATGACTAATATTTTAATGAAAATTTGAACCCTCAACCTATTTGCGTCCTTTCCAATCTGTATTCTGATAATAATTCTCTTACCTATGTGTTTAGTTTTTTAATGCCTTATAGCGTTACATATAATTATATAAATATGTATAACGTACTGAAGAACAATTAATCATTTATTCGTACGAAGTCGAGTTAAATACCTTATAGTTGAAATTCAAGTACATTTGAAAAAATCATACGTAAGACAAATTAAATACCATCATTAATTGTTGCCTATTAGCACCGTTACCTTTCTCAAAAAAAAAAAAAAACTAAATATGCTCAACAACATTGTCGATATCAATAATCATTATTCATTAGTATTAGTTTTTTTTACAATTTGTTTTCTACTTAATATATATTATGCAGGCTGCCGTCCGACAATGTATATTTTGTGAACTTGATTATTTAATGCTAGAAAATCTTAAGTTTTCAACCGATCTGTATGCTTTATCTGTCAACATAAAGTTAACACAAAGAAAATTATGTAAATTATATTTCAAATGCATAAGAATGTTTTTTTTTTAGATTCTGAACGGAGTGATGGAATCTATTTTTTTTTTTTTTTGAATATACATACATCTTACATTTATTATGTATATTACAAAATATACGTATAATGTTATTCACGTTTTAATTATTTTCATCTTCATATCTACTGGCTACCAGTCAACTTGTCAACAATAGGTCAGAAAAAATAAAATAAAATGCTTATTTGTTTTCTAAATATAACCATTTATAATCTCTGCTGTTGTTGTGTATATGCATAATCCTGATGTGTGACAACTGCTCCAAGATAACACACAACAAAACTATCGAGTTAACTCGAATCTATAGAGTGCGTATCGTATAATATATATCTATGTAGACATCATATAATACATGTAGGTACCTACATATCCTGCATAGGATTTTTTTTCGTCTTGAATTATTTTAACGCGAGATTCATATATTATACCTTTTTCAATTTCAGATTCAAATCGAATAATATATATTGGTTGTTCAATGTTCGATTATTTTATGCTGTGACATTAAATTAGATATAGGTATTGCCGAGAAGTTTCATTAACCAATCAAATGAATATAAATCACATATGTATTATAATATTATTGGGATCTATTTAAGAGAGTAGGTCGTTTCTGAAATTTTCTGATAGATATATAATGTATGCACGCTTTCAATAAAAATACTGTACATTTCTGGAAGAAAACTATGAAATTAACGATGGACTTGTTTTAGATTCTGAACGGAATGAAGTGATGGAATCTATTGATTTTACAATAATGTGAGTGTTTTTTTTTTTTTTTACGACACCTTTTTTGGCAGTAAAAATTCTTCGATTTGCTTAAATAGCAACTTTTCTGAAAGGAAAGTGAATACAGATAGTATTTGGGCAAGTCAAAAATGCAACTTTTTCAATACTTTTTAAAAAAATCGAAAAAAAAGATAAAAAAATTACAAAAAAACGAGAAATTTTACACAAAATCACGTTTTTTCAAAATACATTTTTTTTTAAAATGCTCTAACTCAAAAACGAAAAACCGCAACAACTTGAAATTTCACCAAATCTTTATATTGGCATTTTCTATACATGGTTAAGTTTTCAAAGTATTTTGACATATTTTGACTTATTTATAGACAATTTAAATGTTCGATTATTGTAAAAATTTTTTTTTAAACATCTATAAAATTTAATTGGCTGACCAAAAACTCTTGAAAATGTAATACAAGGTTTATAATAAGTTAAGCTTATCGTAACTAAAAAATATCAAAGATCGTTTCACTCAAATTTTTTTTTAAGTCCACAAAGCTCAAATTTGTATAAAAATGTGTCAAAATCACGATAATTTGCATGTTATTTTATAGATAAAAATTCATAAAATTTATTCTGTTTATACTTAAGGTTCAAAATTTTAACAATAGGTTATTTATAAGCTACTCTTCAAAAATCTATAAAAAAACAGTGGGTTATCCATAAGTAATTCTTCAAAAAGCTATAAAACAATTTCTACTGGACTTTAAGAAAAAATTTTATGACCGTTTGAAATTTATATTTTACGGAATTGCATACTATTGCATTTTAATTTTAATATAATATACTATATTTATATGATATACCCATTTTTTTATCTTTCGAAGTGATTTGATAGTAAAATTATATAGGTAATAAATAATAATCATGGTTCCGATGCATAGACCTATAAACTAAAATTAGTTAATGGGTCTATGGTCCGATGCCTAAAGTGGGTCGGCTATTCCATGGTCATCATTGTTGAAAGAAATATTCCATGGCCAATGTTACTCATCTTATTCATTTACTGTTATTGAAATGTTTCATTTTTATTTTTAGTAAAACAGAATTGTAACGGATTTTGCTGGTGAATTATAATTAATGAATTTTGAAAACATTTTATTTGCATCTTATTCTTATTGCACATTTGAATAGTAAAACAGTGTTTAATTTATTTAATTAATAATTTAACAGTGAATGACCGTAATCGAGAAACTGATTCAGATTGAAACGAACTACTATAGGAATGACAAACGCATATAACGATACACGAAGCTACATCATTTTTACCAAGGTCAGTGCTTAACACATTTTATTATGAACGCCTCCCTAAGTGCATATTATAGTGTGATCTCGGAAAATGTATCGGTCAGTGGAGTGGTGATAGGAGTTTTAATTCGCGTTTAGACGTTATGGTTGAAATTGGTTTTGACTTATTTTACAGTTAGTGTAAAATGTACAATAATTAAAAAATAAAATTTGCAAGGTCTGGTATATCAATTTATATTTTATAAAAATACATGATATATATATTATATGTACATGATATATATACATGATAAAGTTTGTTATTAATTTTTAATTGGAAAATTCATATACCAATAAAAATGTAGTTAAATATTTTGAAAGTTATAAAATATTTGTAAATCGATTATAACATATTATTATAAGAATATTTAATATATACTTATATATAAGTACCCAATAAATGTTTCGCGTTGTAGTCACAATTAAAATAGCAATAAAATAACAAACAATAGGTTCAAATCTCGTATAAGAATTACATTATTTTGGAATTTTTTACAAAATGACATTCTCATAAACTAGTACAAGTCTAAAATTTGAAAGATTTGAGGGATTTTTTGGCTATTTTTTAGTGCATTTAAGTATTACATTGATACGTCATATTTTCGTAAACGTTCCTCGTAGTTGGGACGACGTTTCGCAGAAGTGACGGTTAACACTGAACGACTGATTTAGCGAGCAAAAGATATGGTTCCAGAGACCCCCCAAGGGTTTCACGTTACGAGCGTATTATCTCACATTCGTGGATTTTTCAATACTCGTGTGTACGATATGCGGCCGTCTCGCCGTCAGGATCCGATAATTCTGTGGCTGTGACGACGCGGAATCACATACGCGTTCCGTTTTTAAGACTTGCAACTACGCTATACGATTAAAAATAATAATCCGAGTAAAATAACTAAGAGTTCCGAATTTTTTATTTATTATCAATTTTGGCAATTTTCTAATTAGCATTTAAATAAAACTGATTCTTAAAATAAATTAAATTATACATTTAATAATTTATTAATTTAAATTTATTTTTCATTTAATATTTTCTCAAACGAGTTTTACAAAGTTTTAGTGTTTATTTCCTTGTATTTTGCCTTATAATCACCCCTTTTCTTAATTATTTCACCATCATGTTTATAATTTACTGATTTATGTTTTTATTTTGAAGTTTTAGATTAGTCAAATTATATGAATAAGTTTCATATAGATTGATGGTATGTGCCAGTGACGTGACGGGTTGGTGCCTTTTGGGTGCATAAGTTGTATGGTGTGGCGTCAATAAGTGTCCTGCGAAGAGGTTAGTACAATTAATTTAAATATTATGGTTACATAAAGGTGAGTGATTGGGAGTGGAATATTGATGGAAGAGACAAGGAATTAATAGGGGATACTAATTGGTGAATTTAAAGGGGTATAAGGGATATGTATAGGTAGGAAAATTTGGTAGGATCGAAGGGGTTTATAGGACTTAATGTAGGTCGGATAAAAGTTGGCTGCAGAGGTGGTATGGAGTTATGGAGAAGAGTTAAGTAGATTTCGGGTGCTGAGTTTGACGGAGCTAGATCTTAGGTCAGGGGTTTTGGGAACTGTGTGGGATTGTGAAGGGAAGCTGTACTAGGGATGCGAAGAGATGTTTTTATGGGCGGTATAAGTGGTTGTTGAGGGGGCTTCGGAGGAAGGCAGTAAAGGGGATATCGTGAGAGTCCAGTAGAGGAGAGAGTGATGGGGGGAAACTGGTAATAGAGGGCTGTCGCAGAACGAGTAGGGCAGTCGGGGGCAAGATGTCATAGGGATAGGATGTTGTGGGGACCATTTTAGAGGCGGGATGTCATTGGGGCTATTGTTGGGGGAGGAATGTCGAGGGAGCTGTTGTAGGGAGCAGAATGTCACAGAGGGTAGTTGTTTTAGAGGACAGCTATTGTAGGGTGTTGAGGGGCTGTTATATAGGAGGAAGCTATCGTAGGGGCTGGATGTCGAAGGATAAGAACACCCCCTCCCCGACATCCAGCCCGTCCTGCCCCTACAACTAACCCCTGTGACACCCTGCCCCCTACAACAGCCCCCTCCACGACATCCTGCCCTACAACAGCCCCCACGACATCCTGCCCCCTACAATTACCCCTGTGACACCCTGCCCCCTACAACAACAACCCCCCACACGACATCCTGTCCCCTACAACAGCCCCCCTACAATTACCCCTGTGACACCCTGCCCTCTACAACAGCCCATACTGCCCCCCCCCTACAACAGCCCCCACGACATTCTAACCCCTGTGACACCCTGCCCCCTACAACAGCCCCCTCCACGACATCCTGCCCCTACAACAGCTCCTACGACATCCTGCCCCCTACAACAGCCCCTACGACATCCTGCCCCCATGACATCTTGCCTTACAAAAGCCCCCTACAATTACCCCCTGTGACACCCTGCCTCTTACAACAGCCCCCACGACATTCTGTCCTTTACAACTACCGCCTGAGACACCCTGCCCCCTACAACAGCCCCCACGACATCCTACCACTTCTGCAGCAGCTCCCTACCCAAGCCTTCCCCTGCTCTAGCCTACCCCTGTCCACCCCTGATTCATCACCACTAACCCTCCCACAGACAACCTTCACACTCTTCTCTACTGCCCTCTCATGATATCCCCTTTACCACCTTCCACCGAAGCCCCCTCCACAACCACTTCCATAGCCCATAAAAATATCTCCGCATCCCTAGCACAGCTTCACTTCACGGTCCCACACAGTTCCCAAAACCTCACCCCTGACCCAAGATCTAGCCCCTCAAACTCAGCGCCCAAAATTTACTTAACTCTTCTGATTAACTCCACACCACCTCCGCAGACCATATTTATTCGATTTACAAAAGCCCTATAAACCCCTTTGATCCTAACAAATTTTTCTGCCTCTATATATCCCTATATTCTCCCTCTTAATTCACCAATAACTATCCCCTATTAGTTTCCTGTTAATTCCCTCCCATCAATAATTCACTCCCATTCACTCATCAATTCTATCCACCCTATGTAACCTCTATGTAATCATAAAATTTAAAATAATTGTACTAACCTATTCGCAGGTCACTTATTGACGCCACACCATACAACTTATGCACCTGGACGGCACCAACTAGTCACGTCACATCACTGGCTCATATTTATATCCATTTCAGACTTGTTATTACAATTTGACTAAAATTTCAAAATAAAAAAAAAAAAGTCAATAAATTATAAACATGATGGTGAAATATTAAGAGTGAGTGATTATAAGACAAATACGAGGAAATATACACAAAAACTTTGTAAAATACGCATGAGAAAATATTTAATGAACAAAAAATTTAAATTAACAAATTATTAAATGTATTATTTAATTTATTTTATGAATAAGTTTTTTTTCTAATGCCAATTAGAGAATTGCCTAATATTGATTATTAAAAATAGGTCCGAACTACTTGTTGTTTTATTCGGATTATTATTTTTTTATCGTATAGAGTAGTGCTAGTCTTAAAAACAAAAATCATATGTAATTCCACGTCATCGCAGCCACCGAAATATCGGATCCGGACGGGTAACGTGCATTGTCGGATCGTTATAGCGGCACACGAGACGACCGCATATCGTACTCACGCGTATTGAAAAACACGCGAATGTGAGATAATACGTTCGTAACACGGAACCCCCGAAAGGGTCTCTGGAACCTTGCCTTTTGCTCGCTAGATCCGTCGTACAGTGTTATCCATCGCATCTGCGGAACGTCGTCCCGACTACGAGGAACGTTTACGAATATACGACGTATTGATGTAATACTTAAATGCACTAAAAGCAATCGATAAATTCTCTACAAAATAGCCAAAAACTCCTTCAAAAACAAAATCTTTCAAATTTTAGACTGAGTAAAATAAGATATGTATTGAATACAATATAGAAATCTAATACTTTTCTGAAAGACATTTTCTTTAAGATAGGTCATTTTTTGAAAAATTTCTAAAAAATGTAATGCAATCGGTAATTCTTATTTAATTGCTATTTTAACTATCATAACAACGCAAAATATTTACTGAGTACTTATATATTATATATTCTTATAATAATATCTTATAACCCATTTTATATATATTTTAAAATTTAAAAAAATGATTACAAACTTTATCATGAATTTAGTTTTAAATGTATTATTACTATAAATATATATTATTAATTTTATAAAATATAAACCTCTTTGCCATAAAATCGTTTTTTCAATTGTACCTATATTAATTAAATCTGTAGAATTTTATTTTATGTTAATTAAACCAAACGTCAAGAACGCAAATTTTAATAAATTAAGTTTAAATTTTATTATAAAATAGTTACATAATTATTAAAGTGTACAATAAGTGTACTCCACTGACCGACATACTTTCCAAGTTTACACTAATATATACACTTAGGAGTTCATAGTAAAACATTTTAAACACTGACCTTAGTAAAAACTGTGTAGCTGCGTCCGTAGGCATATGCGCTTGTCACTCCTATATAGTTCGTTTCATTATGAATCGGCTTCTCGATTATGGCATATTCACTGTTAAACTATTAATTAAATGAATTAAACACTGTTTTACTATTCAAATGTGCAATAAGAATAAGATGCAAATAAAATGTTTTCAAAAACAATTAATCATAATTCACGAGAAAAATTCTTAACAATTCTGTTTTACTAAAAAAAAAAAAAAAAAATGAAACATTTCAATAACAGTAAATGAATAAGACGAGTAACATTGGCCATGGAATATTTCTTTCATCGGTGATGGACATGGAATAGTCGACGCGCTTTAGGAATCGGACCTATGATTATTACCTATAATATAGTCTTACTATCGAATCACTTTCAAAGAGATAAAAAATATGAATTGGAATAAATCATAATAATAGGATATCGAGAAGCCACCGGGGCACGATTAAAAATTACGTCGTCGAGGTACCCGAACGTTATTTTATGACGGTGATTTGCACATACGCTATACAAAATTCTAAATCACAATAATACTCATTACAAAAAAAATGCAATAGGTACTACTATTATAATATAATTACTGTCTTCGTAACACAGTGGCAGATTATTATGGCCAATGAAATTTTTACTTTTCAATTTTATGTCCTATATAATATACTTTGATTAGTTTTATTATATGATTTAAAATTATTTTAAAAATAGCCTTTCAAATTTCAGATTCCTAGTGAAACAAAAAATCTATCGGTACACCAAACATAAAATTTTTTTGAAAGCAATTATCGTCTAATCGGGGAAGTCATCCTTTGAATGTCTCAATAGTTTATTCAAACCAACCATTATTAGGAAATTTAGTTCTATAATACTTTAATATCATGTATTTTTATAAATGTAAACTGAGCCACTCGAATTTTTCACTGATTTTTTTTTTTTTTTTTAAAGCAATGGTTAAAACAACAATGTTAAGAAACAAATATTAGTAAATTATCTTTAAATAATACCTATTTAAAATAAGTTACATAAAAAGCCGTAAAATTAACAAAAATGCATCAAAATTATCAACATATCCGGAAATAATTACTCTATAAATTAAAAAACCGTAAAATGCAAAATAAAAGTGGTACTTTTGATGTATTTGTTTATTTTTGTTACATGAAAGGTTAAATAATTAATTGTGTACACTGTACATTGAAAATTCCTGTGAATCAGCCAAAAAATATGCAAATTGTATTGAAATTCGAGATCTATTTATACCTAACTTTTTTTTAGAAAATACATGATAAAACAATACTAAAAAATGTAAGCATTAGTCGATGCGCAGACTGACTAGATGAAGTAACATTAAAATGTACAATAAATCAAAAGAATGAATAATTAAATATTTAAGGGTAAAATAAAAATTAACCAATTTCGTATGTGATATTTAAAATACGAAATTATTATGTGGTGTGTATTACAAAATATTATACAACGTTTTACTATAATATTATTGCACTGGCATTAATAATTTTTTCTATCACACGGATTTATGTAACTGAAAATTACCCACCAGCTGTTTAAAAATGAGCAAAAATAGAAAAAAAAGAATAATCTTGCTGTAAAACTAATTAAAATATTTTTTACAAATAAATTACGCTTGATCGATAATTTATTGTAAATTTTATTTCTATAATATTACACGTATTTTTTATACCCGGTACAGTGGCGTAGTGAACATTTATGAACAATGACATACACTACATACATTTTACACACATTATCTCTTTCGTAAAGATGCAATAAAATATTTTGAAGATGCAAATGTTATGGTTATTCATTTATTGTAGGTATATTTTATAGTAACTGCAAAATAAATCGTAATAAATGTCATCTATAACGGCTATAACCCTTTCACCACTCCACTGACTGGTACACTTTCTAATATCACACTATAATATGCATCTAGGGGTTCTTAATAAAAAGTTTTAAGCACTAACCTTATTAGTAAAAACGATGTCGCTACGGGCGTTAGGTATATCATATTGTGTTTGTTTCAATCTGAATCAACTTCTTGATTACGCCAGTATACTAATAAACTATTAATCAAATAAATTAAACACTGTTTCATTATTCAAGTGTACTATAAGAATAAAAAACAAATAAAATATGTTTTCAAAAATTATTTATTAAAATGTATGAGCAAGATCTATAAGCATTTGGTTTTAATAAAATAAAACATTTCATTAACATCGAATGAATAAGACCAGTAACATTGGCCATGGAGGCCATTTCAACGGTGATGACCATAGAGTTACCGACGCGCTTTAGGAATTGTACCCACGTCTAACGTGTACATTGACGAACGGCCACCATTAAAATTTTTATAACTACGTAGGTAGGCCTATATACAAGTTAAAATTAGAGTATAAAAAAATCCACTAAAAATTTAGAAGTTGGGAAAACACAATAAACGTATTGGAAATAATTCTGTAGGTTATGCGTGATAATATCTATTCTCCAGAAATCCGTTAAATGATTGTTTAGCACGTCAAGTAGGTATTATAGGAATAGGGTTTTTTTAGATTCTGAACGGACTGATGGAATCTATTGATTTTACAATGATGTGTTTTTTTTATTTTATTTTATTTTTTTTTTTGCCTGTCTTCAGGTTTTAAGGCAGTAAAAATGCTTCGATTTTCTAAAACAGCAACTTTTCTGAAAGGAAAGTGAATGTAGATGGTACTTGGGCAGGTCAAAAATTCAACTTTCAATGCTTTTTAAAAGCGTCGAAAAAAACGATAAAAAATTACGAAAAAACGAGAAATTTTATGCAACTTCACGTTTTGACAAAATTCAATTTTTTAAAATGCTCTAATTTAAAAACGAAAAACTACAACAACTTGAAATTTTCACCAAATCTTTATATTAACATTCTCTATACATGGTTAAGTTTTAAAAGTATTTTGACTTATTTTGACTAATTTATAGTCAATTTAAATTTTCGATTTTTGTAATTTTTTTTTTTTAAACATCTATAAAATTTAATTGGCTAACCGAAAACTCTTGAAAATGTAATACAAGGTTTATAATAAGTTGAACTTATTGTCACTAAAAAATATTGGAGATCGTTTCTCTCAAATTATTTTTATAAGCTCATAGAACTCAAATTTGTATAAAAAGTGTCAAAATCACGATAATTTTCAAGTTATTTTGTAGATAAAAATTCATAAAATTTATTCTATTCATACTTAAGGTTCAAAATTTTAACACTAGGTTATCCATAAGCTACTTTTCAAAAATCTATAAAAAAATTTTACCGGACTTAAAGGAAAACATTTTATGACCGTTTGAAATTTTAATTTTTACGAAATTGCATAGAATAGTGATTTATTCTCAAACGATTTTAAATATTTATTGTAATTCGAAAAGTATAAGTCGCAGAAACTTGAAATTTTTACCAGCTATTAAGATTGATATTTCCTTTATGACATATATTTTTCAAAATATTATAATGATGTTTAAGGCATACTTATAAGCATTTGAACTATTCGATTTTTTAAATTTTTTTTTTATAATCGTTGATAAAAAAAAATTGACTTATACAAAATACTTGAAAATGTAAAAGAAGATTTCACAGAAGTAGTGTGTATTGTCATTCAAAAATTATTAAAATCCATAGGCACAATTTTTTTTTTATAAGCGTTTGATCAGCGAATATTGATATAAAATTACATGTTAAATATAATATACTATATAATATTCTAGACTGACAAATGATATCGGTTTTTGAAATTTGCTCTAACTCAAAAACTAAATGAGACAAACACTTGAAATTTTAACCAAATGTTTATATTGAAGTTCTCATGGTTAAGTTTTTAAAGTATTTTGACATATTTTGACTTATTTATAGACAATTTAAATTTTCGATTTTTGTAAGTTTATTTTTTTTAGATATCTATAAAATTTATTTGGCTGTCCGAAAACTCTTGAAAATTTAATACAAGGTTTATTATAAGTTATACCATTGATTATAAATCAGAAGCTATACTTATCGTAACTTAAAACTATCGGAGATCGTTTTGCTCAAATTTTTTTTACAAGCCCATACATTTCAAATTTGTATAAAATATGTTAAAATCGCGATGATTTGCAAGTTATTTTGTAATTGAAAATTCATAAAATTTTTTCAGTTTATACTTAAGGATTAAAATTTTAACACTAGGTTATCCATAAGTAATTCTTCAAAAAGCTATAAAACAATTTCTACTGGACTTTAAGAAAAAAATTTTATGACCGTTTGAAATTTAAATTTTTACGAAATTGCATACTATTGCATTATATTTAAATTTAAATATAAAATACTATATTATTATATACCCATTTTAGACCAACATGTCATCTCTGTTCAGAATCGTTTTTCGTATACAATGATACCTATCATTGCATTCAAATTTAACAAATCCATTGTAATGACCTATCCTATGAACGAGGTGCACTCCACCCCCAACTGTACAGCAGCTCGAGGCCCATCCGGTTTTTTTATTTTTATTTTTTGACATGTTATATGATTTTACAAGTTTACTATTTCTGTGTCGTAGTGTTGAATGTATACTCATGTAATATCAAACGAATACAAACAACTAACAATAGGGATATTCATGTTTATAAATACAATGGGATAAATTAAAGTTTTTAATTTCAATTGAATATGGTTGACATATTAAACAATATTTGTGCTCCAGAATTTAGCAACAATACGTATACTCTTTAATTAGTGTATGACATATGCATGTAGTTCGATACACGCTTGTGCTTTTAATTATAGGTACTAATTTTGATATGAATAAATTTTCTTTTCTAATCAAATTTAGAAAAAAACGTTATATTTAAAACGATGATATTATTTGTCATACACTGATAAATATACATGATGTTGTTTATGTATAGTTTACCTGCATATTTAGATTAAATAATGATTGACAGTTTTTAATTAGTCCAGTTTTATTTTACGAAATGCTTAAAATTTAAATATTAAGACATGAAAATATATACAGCTCATCCTGCTGACATCTATATTTTAACAATAAACAATTGATAAAAAATACGTATTTACATTTAACTTCAGCATAGAAAGGGTATAGTTTTAGGTATACATTTAAAATCTCGACTTGTTATTTATTTAGAGAGAATTATTTCTAACACATTGAAACCATAAATTAAAAAACGCTATAAAATATTTTTAATTGTAATATCATCGTTGTTAAATAATTGTAAAGCTTTCATAATTTATACGAAAGAATAATGAACAAAAAAGAAAAATAATAATTGTTGTAAACTGTTTGCTGATAATTTTAAATCAAAATATATTTATACATTTTTCTAGTTTTAATCAGAATATTTTTTTAGAAAACGATTATTTGTCATTGCTTTCGAATTTAAAGTATTAAGATTCCACTCCGTTCACTCGACTTCTATATAGGCTGTGTCACACCCAAAACCTGTATCCGGCTTGTTTTTTCACTTGAACAGTTATAACAGTTATACTTGTATACTTCTACAATTTCCGTTGCTTTTTACCAATCCAAATATATTATTATATCAGATTGAACTATTTCGTATTTATATATAGGTACGTAGGTACGCATCGGACTGGTTTAAACGGACTGAACAGGAGAAAAAACGTGTCCGTGATAAGGACATTCTAAGTGGACAAATCTTGAAAGAAAAATTGTTAATGTTTATAGTACATTATACTATAAGAATGAAATGTTCTATAGTGATTTTGATTTTATTTTTGTTCACTTGTTGTGTGCTACAAAATAAAAAAAATATACCCCTTGGTTTGTATTTATGACTGTCATTTATATAATATTGAGCAAGGTAGATTACTGAGTAAAACAAATAATTTTTATGATAGCTATATAATTTGTAATGATTTATCGTTAACATATTTTATCTATTTACGGTATATAATATTATGTATACGTATTACATTATATGGATGTAACTGTGTACCTATCATAATAAATAAATATATTACATTTTGTTAAAATGTATATTATATTATATTAATTAATAATAATGTATTACATTTCAGGTCAACTTGACCGAATGCTAATGATATCTACCATCACAGGTTGTCCGTGGGTTGTGGCGAATAAATATTGTCTAACTATTAAAAACATAATATTGACAGTTTAAAAAACCCAAATTTCAATTTGTGATCAATTGCAATAAACCGGGTATTTATTACAGTTATTTATTATACATAATATCGATGTCTTATTTGTATAATATTTGGATACTATAAACAGTAATAATTCGTCATGAAGTAAATTGTTCTTTCTATACACAATATGTAGGTAGTAAACGCTCGGTATACTCTTACGGCTAACACGCTTGTATGCATAACACATTAGTACATGTACAAGTGCTTAAACGATGGCTGTGTTTTAATTTAGGTACAATAAAATGAGTAATATTAAGAACGTATTCAGTATTGTATTTGTAACTGGACATATTTTTTTAGGTACGTCACGGTACACGAGTTTTAAACAAAACAAATAAATCAGTTATACAGTGAAAACAAATACTTACACATTATTATATCCCGTATACGAATAGCTATATATCATTAGATATGTGCGTATTTTTTTTTATTATTATTATTATTATTAACACTTAAGTACTTATAGAATTTTAATTGTTATCGTTGACTTGTCCATGATTGTTACGTATTGTTTTTTCGCAGTACTCGCAGTAGGTTAATTACATACGAATGTCTTTGTAGTATGTAGTAGTAAATAGTATAATGTACAACTAAAACGGTATGAACTGGAACAGAATAACCTTGTATCATTTGAATCTTTCTGTAATTATGATTTGTTAATGCGGTGATTTGTATTAAGCTTTGGGAAAACAATACATTGTTATAACAGTATATTGATACAGTGATCACTCGATACTCAATGATATATTGATATAGAAAATGATTTTATTGTGAACGTTTTGCGTTTACGAAGTACCTGCTGCAGTGAATAATAATAATTCTACGCGATATTCTTAATGCGTAGTAATAATGCCACTATATATATTACTATACCCGTATATAATATATATGTATATCTAATATCCGCACACGCGCTTTTATTATCTCTAACAAGTTTCATCGTCATCTTGTTTTTTTTTTTTATCCTCGTCCAGATTTATTTGTTTATATAAACTCGTCTCATTATATTATTGTGGCGAAGATTGTTTAGTAATAGTATAACATAGTAGTTTAATAATAGTACATATAGTAACTATACAGCGTGTTGGTAGGGGTGGGCGGCGGCGGTGGTGGTGGTGGTGGCGACGAGGAGCGCAGGACGAAAACGTGCATGTGTAAAATAAAAAAATAAAGGGGAAGAGTATACGGGGAGGAGGATGAATAGGAGGAGCAGGGAATGATATGCCGCCAGGAGGTTAATGCCACACACTGGACTAGGACATTCACCTCGGAGTGGCTTCGGAAAACACACACACACACACACATACGTAATAATAATACATAGTTGGAAGTAAACACATGATGCTCACGCACACCACGCACACACGTTGATCTCGTAGGACGGACACGCATTTACACGTGCGTTTGTGTGTGTGTGTGTGTGTGTGTGTGTGTGTATAATAATATATAATATAATAGATACACAAGACCGTTTGGGTACAAACGTGTACGAACGTGTCGATCGCGATTATAATGGCTCGGCAAATGTGCGTGGTAAAATAAAAAAAAAAATGACTAATAATAATAACGAAACACAAAAACGAATTATTATTATTATTATAAGTCAACGCCCATTCGCGGCTATTCGAGCACCGCAGGTTCAATGGTCAGTGATGACCTCTGGTGCAGAAGGTTTGTGCTTTGATACTGCGTAGTTGTGCGCGCACAGATTGCCAGGACGACGATTTATAATGGACTCCATAAGCCTATACCTGTATATATAATATACATACGTACATTTCTGCCGTCGGACTATGTTCGCGCAGGATAATGACCTGCGGAGGTCCGATATCACAGCCCGTGCATAAATATACATACATATTATATCGTGTATGTGTCGGTTTTTTCCGCGACGTACGTCCTCGAGCGTCACTCCAAATGATGATAATATATAATGTATTATAATTATTAGTTCGCACTGACCATAACACATTATTTGCACCCCAGTTGGGGACCGCAGTACATATACATTACTATATTGTGGGTACTATATTGTGTATAATATGTTATACATTATAATATACCTATAATATTATGTGGTGCGCGTTTTCGTTTGACGTGAATCATATTATTGTAATTTTTATTTTTATTTCTTTCTTCTCGTAACGTAATACGTCCGTTTTCTGTTCGCAACAGCTGCCGATAAAATTATATTACAATGCTCACGAGATAAAACACTGTATGTATAATATGTTTATATTGACGGGTATTTTATTGACGCGCAATATCCGCGTGTGTGCGAATCGGCTTTTATGGGTAAACATTGCATGTGATAAGCGCGCGCATGTGATAAATATGTATAAAGAAAAAACTGCCAGCGTTTGCGTGTATTACATGTATAATACTCTAAATACGTTCACAGTCGATTCTCGAGTTTTCGACTCCTGTGTGTGCATTATTATTATTATATATATATATATATAGCGGGACAATGTATACACGCGTATTGTATCTAGGTACGTGCATATTATAATATAGAGAGAGAAAGACAATTAGTGCAACATGCATATTTTATGCAAAGTAGTAAACAACAAGTGTGCATTGTGCAGTAATACTTCGAAACGTGTTTACTGTATATAATAATATGTATATCGCGAGCGACCGCAAGTGCGTATATTCAATTAGTCGAGATGAGCAGCACAATATATATATATATATACCATATATAATATATTATATCGAGGCACCCCACGTGCTCGCGTTGTCAACAACAACGAAAAATTTGTTCGCTGAAAACGATAATATTACATATCATAATGATATATATATTACACCGCATAATATTGTACACTGAGTGGAAATTGATAGAAAATCTCATGTTCATACAATAATATTGTGAATAATACTGTGTATAATAATAACAATACGTTTATCAACGCCCGTATGTATACGGGGTAATCGAGAGAACACTCGTAAACACATTGAGTGTTTACAAAAATATAAATAGTAGTGTGGCAATAAATTAATAATAATCATATAATATAAACGAAAATAACAATGTATATGTTTGAATTTTTAATAAACAAAGATTCATTTTTAAACACATTTAAAGGTATTATAATTCATACATAACACTAATTAACTATTAACAAATTGAAACGTACAAGTCATAGTTTAGATTATTTATCACAATATTAGAGAACATATAATTTATCTATGCAGTTTATGCTCGTTATCGGTGGTGGTCGGAATACTAAACTCGATGGTGCACTAATATTATCGTCCTCGTGCAACTGCTACCGCGGTTTTATTCAAATATTCGAAACGCCTAATAATACTATAATGATCATTCAACTGCAATATGCATCAAAATTGGCATGCACCAAATCGCAGAATGTAAAATAATTATAAAAAACCGATAACGAAGACATATTGTATACATAATATATTATATATATACCATCGATCCATGCACGTCTTATGTTGCGTATTATTGTGTCCAAATGGTGTGTAAGAGTAACTGTGCAATAGTGGCAAATGTCAGTAAGAATGAATTATGATTAATATTCTATGTACATGCTTCGATGTCAATATTTTAGTTTTTCGTCTGCGATGCGTTTCACACGTGGTTACAGTAAAATCCTGCACCCTTCGACCGCAGATGGAAATTCGTCTTGACACTCTTGACCTTATGCCTGTCTATATACATATACACGAGTAGGTACATAATATATAGTCACTATATGTAGCCAGGGGAGTGCCAACAAGTTACTCACTCCCTATAGTGATTAATGACGCGACGCATCCGAAACGTCGAGTGTATAATATAATAAACATGTGCCAGGATAAATCGGTGTGTATACAAGTGTTATATAAATTATAATATACCTTATTAGGTGTGTATTGTAGAAAACAGGAAAACAATACGTAACGACAACTTTCGTGGAATATTATCATAAGTTAACGTATATAATACTTATATTATACATGTATAGTTTTTCTTATACCCGCGTCACCCGTTTCGTTCATAATAATAATTAATAATATTACTTACGTCCACAAGTGCCGTCCGCATTACAACGCGAAACCATCAGTTTTGATTGGGGAAAAAGTCGTAGCTTTTAAAAATATTGCAGAAAATAAATACCACGGCCACGGCCTGTTTATGATTTACCGATTTAGGTATAATACCGCAGGTTCACGGAAAGAAGCATGCCGCTATAGAGATAGACATATATATTACATAATATGTGATATTGAACAAGTTTTCTATTACTAGGAATCTATTAAAAAATACTCATACTTACACACAAATAGCAATCTTCCGTTGTGAAGGAAAAAAAACCAAGTTGCAGGAACATCCACGCGCACAATATTGTTATACTCGTATTATGCCGAGATAAGCGACCGCATTGCGCGTAATATATTGAACGCGCGAGAGCCATAAGGTGGTTGACCATACGACCGTAAAAACTCATTTATTACTCGTATTCGTTATAATGGAAAACTAGACGGTGTATTATATTATACGAGCACGGAAGACAGGTATATAAATGAACGAACGTCGTGCATACCACACAATAACATAAATAATTGTTACACATGCGTATCTATCTAGGCGAGGGAATTAAACTCGTTTTGAAAAAAAAAAGAAAAAGAAATATCGTCAATTCATACGTTGTTTACGGCCGTGCTACAACAGGAGGACAACAATTAGCTGGTAATAGATTTAGATAATGTTCAATATTTTTTATTACGTATTATCATTTTTTTTTTTTGTACACATTACGAACGAACGATGTGCCTGCACGACGAGACGTATGTATATTTCCGACGTTTGTAACGTGTTAATATATTATGTATATGATAAACGAAATCAATGGTTTCCACAACACACGATGCGTCTTCAACATTCATCATCGACCGAATAACAACAAAAACCGTGACCAAGAAACGATGAAGCATATTATATTATTATTATGTATTGTTATTATAATGTATTGCCAGTTTGAAATTTCCCCGAGAATCTTAACTAGGTACAGGTATTATTTTTATTATTATTATTATTATTATTATTATTATTATATAGTTACAATATAGCGGGTCGAAACCGATTATTATTCTTCAAATCATGTTTTATTAAAATATTCTATATCCAATGCGTATATATACAGTACATATATACACTGTTAAACGGTCCCGGTGTTAAGCCTGGGATTAACCACCTGATCGTTATATTATTTCGCTCCACCCTCCACCCCCCCCCCCGTAATCTCACAGAAAAAAATTCCGAAGTTGTGTGTAAGGATTTGACAAACCTATAGAAATCCGTATATTTTTTCAGTGCGCGCGCGTAGACCAACATTAACATAATCACCTCACCTGTCAATATAATTCATTTCATTGTTGAATTATTTATTCTTGAATGACTTAGTTACAAACGACAATCGCGTATTTTTCCTCTACAATCTTATCCCTTATACGTCTTCGTCGGACCTATTATTCTACTTTGTTATTTTTATGCGTCCCATTCACTGCTCTATATTATAACTATACACTCGCGGCCCGTTTAATATTACATTGCCGTAAATGCCGTTTCCATTGTGTGAATTTTATTTATCCGTTTTCACACACACGACTAAACAGACTGTTAACTACCTATGCCGAATTATCGAATTATTCACATTCCGGTAAAAGGATAAAGCGTAGTGGATACATTCTTAATCGCTGCACAATTTTCGGTTTAACCCACGACTCGCGAGAGATTTCCACTCAAATCTTTACGCGCATAACAATATAATATAATGGTGTGTGCGCGTAATGGGTTTTTTATTCATGATAACGTTCCGTTGCCATATATGTACATCACGCACAATATTATTCCACGGCCGGGCTCAAAAAAAAAAATATTACGAATATATTATTATTCTATAAACGACACTGTTGATATTTTTATATATACTGCGCGCCGGTCGTCACCACTGTCGTTATCCGTTTCCACAGCGTCCATATTTTAAAGATTAATAATCGTACATTTTACTTACCGCGTGATATTATTACGTCGTCGAGACACTTGCAACATGACTTTCAGCACGTTCTCTTACGTTTTTATCATTATGCGCGCAGGTTATTATAATATCCATGGTTGTATATTAAATATTTAACGTCTTGTTGATCCGCAGATTTCGTAACAATAATTTTACGGCAGGAGATCTTCTCGGATTTTTTTTCAGTATACGTTTACTAACGTTTTTTTAATTGAGGTGTTGATAGTTTTTAGTGGTTCAAGTTTATATTATGTTTCACTATAAATAATAGCCCGCACTTGACCATGGTTGATCACTTTTACGACATTGAGGAAACTCCGTATACCTAAATTATGAATACAATATGAATTGAAAGTAACGGTGGTTCCTCCTATTTACGAATAATTAAATTAAGAAAACTTTGTTACTTAGACCGTTTTATACTCGTTTTATTTACATAAAATATATAATTTAATATCTTGGCTAATTAGTAGATTTAATTTTTAGACTATATGAACAATGGTTATGTAATGGCCGGTCAGTTTTTCCCGACGAGAGATGGTCAAAAAAGATTATATTAACTTAATTATGTATTTTATTCGCCTGTTTTCGTATTGAATATTATAGGTATGTATATGTATAATCTATGTATATTCTAATTTCTACTCGTCCGGTGTCCTAACCCTCCAGATACTTCCGGTACCTGTGGGTGGCCGGTGAAATAATAATTCTGATTAAAAATCAAGTTAAGCAGATTTTCCACTCGGATGTCAGAAGTTCTAGTCACCGGTCAGTGGTCACTGTTGTTTTAAACAATGAATTTTTGAATGTTCATTGTGTGTTGGCAGGTTACTAGGTTTTATTTTTGTTTTTATAAATAAACGAAATTCGAAGACGATAAATTATATTATATTGAACGCACACAATAGGGGGAAAAAAATCGTATAATCATAATAAAAATAAAAAAAACACACACACACGTCAACCACCTATATCTATAGGTGTGTGATTGTATAATTATTATTATTGCGTACACAGCCATGTATTTTGCAAATCATTGAGTACTGATATTTTTTAGGTATACGCATTTAACGTAGGTGTTTATATATTATGCTGCATATTCATTTATTATAATATAACATAATATTGGCGATTATTAATGACGTGTCTGAAAAATATTTACGTCGCTTTACGCCAGTCTTCTATACGCGATTCATAAAACAAAACATATTGTTAAACAATTATGATGTAACAACAATATAAGTGCGCAACAATGATAATCAACAATATTATTATCGAACGAATTGGGAACATGATTTGTCTGTGAACATACACGTATATACGGTACATTTATGTATATGCTCATATTATGTGTGCATATTATGTAATGTATACAATATTATTTTACCAAAGTATAATAAACCATTTATTGCAGCAATGCGATAAATCGAAAAGGATACATATTACCGAGGGTAGGTAATGTTTTCATTTTTATTATTAGGTTTTAAACGGTAACAGGTGCACGTGAAAAAAAAATAACACTTAAAAAACCAAAATAATATAACAAGGTTCGTGCTCATTTGATTGGAATCGGACGAAAACGACGAGCAGTCGTACCTATATAATACGTACATATTATACCAACTGCTTCGAATTATGTTCCACGAATTCGGGAAACAGGCTCAATATTATAATTGCAATATAATATGTACAAGTTTAAAATTGCATCAGTTTTTGTAGGATTAACTATTAATTGTGTATATGTAATAATAATAAAAAGCCCTATAGTATTATACTATATTATACTATATCCCTCATCATCTTTATACATAAGGTATTATATTATACAGGAATATACACGTAAATGCATTTATAAACATAATATGTATATAATATACGACCGTTGCCGTACACACAATAGTATTGATTAATGGTCGGGTGCTTTGGAGAGAGAAAGAGGAAAAAAAAATAAAAAACGGAGGTAGCTACTGTTTACTCGTATATATACGCACGCGTGTTTAAAGCGCGGTAGCCAGAATTTTATACACGTATACTGCAGGTATATAACATATATATGATGTAGGTGTGTATGTACATAAAATGGTATAATATATTTTCTCCGGTCGTATAGGTAGTAGCTCTGTACAGGGTGGCCACAAGGACACGGTACACAGAACACGCGAAGCCATAACATTATACTATATATATGTTAGTATATATACAATTATTATACGTCACTCGGCATCTAACGTGTTCAGTTCGTATTGTTTTCCTTAAACCGAACACGTTTCTTGGTGCAAGTAGTATACATGCTAATCACGGACATCGCACATTAGGCGTTAACTTTTGGGACGCTAAAATAATGTTATGCATATATTACATTATACATGAGTATTATTTACATTTTAATAGTAAACCACTTGGTGTACTATTTGTTGTGTGCACTTGCGTACCTCGATACTTGGAGGTGTAAATATACGCGGGTCTAGACACTATCTCGACGGATCCGATGGGGACGGGGTAAAACGATCCTTTCGCGGGTTAAACGGTATAAGGTTTTTGGCCGGCGGATTTTTGCCCTTGTTCAACGTCCACACTACAGTATTTATTGGTACATAATCCTTCGTCCTTTTTTTTCCGCGGCGCATGTAGTACGCATTGCGTGTACTATTCGTTGATACCCAGTCGACCCCGTGACTTCTGTACGACCCTGTACACGTACGCGCGTATACACGCTCACGCGCGCACCATACGCGTGTTTATAAATAAATCCATACATATATAGTATAGTAATAATATAAAGCATTTTATTTTTTTATTTTTTTTTTTTACAGAGTCGAACAGTCGAAAAACCGGTTTCGATTTTACATATAGATATTATATATATACGCGTATATATATAATATTATCCGGCACAGCTCGACCATAGGGTAGCGTATATACTTACGCGTATATACGCAGAGAGTGCGTATAATAATACATGAGTAGAGACGTAGAGCAAGATTCTGTAGTGGGGAGTCGTCATGTACAGACATGCACGCAACAGGTTTCTAACTCACAGCGTCCAGATAGTGTGTGTGCGCGCGCGCATTTGTGTATGTGTGCATGTGTGTATAGTAAATCCTTGACATGGTCACTGAACCCCCTGTGACCAGGTAATATCTCTGGTAGGTCGTGGGGGTTGTGTGTGTGTGCGTGTGTGTGTGTGTGTGCGCGCGCGCGTGTGTGTGTGAGTGTGTGTAGTAGAAAATGACTGTTGGGGAATGACAACCAAACTGGTTTTTCATCGTCCGACGGCTATCTCGTCATCACGATGCTGTTGGAAAATAATAATAATAATATAAAAAAATAATAATTCAATCCTGCAGCAGTGCGATTCCAGCGATTATTTTATATTATAATACGATTTATAATATTTGTTGTTATTAAAACCGATAAAAAATAATAATAATATAACAACTGTAAGACGTGAGGCACCCGACGATTGCCGATATTATCACAAATGAAAATGGTTTATTTGAAAACTGAAAGTGTTATTTTTTTTCTATTATTGGTTTGTTTTTCAGCCATTACTTATTCCTACGTACAGAGCCATTTGGCATGCTTACAATAACAAAACCTTTTCAAATGTAGTTAAAAAAAAAAAAAATGGGAAAAAACATGATGATATTGTATCCTATTAGGGGAAATGACCTTGATGCGTTAATGTTTTGAATGCATTTGTTTTTATTATGATTTTGTTGCACAGATGGCAATCTGCGTGTGGGTTAAAATTAAAAAATACATTTCTCTAAAGACCCAGACAGACCGGGAGAGGATAAAATACAGGCACGCACACACAACTGCTGTTATATCCATACAGAAATAAACGAAAAGACATAATATTATTAAAATTTTATTGTCCCGAAATCTTCGTCTTTACAATTTTACTCTGCTATATTGCATTGTATAGTAGTTCTGTGGAACGTTCTATTATTAGTTCTTAATTGAATTGAATATAGGTACCTTTCATTGCTGCCATTGATGTTAATTGTTTGTATAATAATGATAGCGTTAATAAAATTAAATATACATGTATTTCCAACAATAGACAGTTAATATAAAGTATTATTGTTATCGTTTTTCATAAATACGCGCAGGTATAATATGGTAGCGCAGCAGACGGAATCGATGGCTATTCGTAATTAAAAAGTTGGAACATAAAATTAATATAATAATATTGCAGGATTGAAATCAAGATCTGGACATGTTTTTAAGCGATAAAAAAAGACAGTAGGTGAAACCATAATAAATGGGACATCATAAAGATTATCGGAACGGGTGTCGCCAACATAATTGCACGTAAATACTTGTATCCCAAGTAATAATATGACCAGCAGTTACCCGTGTGGGTCGTATAATAATAATAAGAGCCCATATAATATAGCATTCGGATATTAGTTACACGGTTACGCCCCGTCGCGATCGTTATTTTTCGACAAAATGTTTTCAGGTAAAAAAATTAAAGAGATTCTAAAGTTTTTATTACACTTATGTGTGTGTGTGTGTGTGTGTGTGTGTGTGTGTGTGCGTTTATTCTCTAGAATTATAATTTATATATAATATACGATTAAAAGAAGGGTTTTATACTACGATAATGTACGTTTGGGTGTGTATAATATGTCACAACATAATAATAAAATATAGAATTTTAGGACAAGTCTTGAACAATCAATCAATTTTTGATCAACATGGCTGTATCAAATGAACACGAAAATACATAATGCTCAAAAACTACTAGTATAAGAGTATTTGAACTCAATATAAATGTCATACACATGACACATCTAGGTCACACGACAATCAGGGCCTGATTTAGAAGTTTGTCGCCAGTAGGCTTGGGTTAATACGGCTTCTACGTTCGTAAAAAATTATTTTGTGGTGCTCCCAAATTAACATGTTGAATTCATCTCAAATATACAGGCATCGAGTTGTGTATAATATATAACCATATACCTACGACTCTCACTCAATAATTATATATATATACATTATTTTTTGTGGTCTTCCGTCTCAATTGAGTTATGGATTTCGAAATGACGAAATGTGTTAGTGTATTATAGCGTGTAATTTTTAGGATGTATATCGGATTCTGTTCGAATGAATGGATTTTGAACATTATCTCATTTCGTTGCCATTGTGGTTGACAACTTAGATTCCAATTTTTATTCAATAGTATACATAAATCACAGTTTAATCATCACAATGCGAAAAGAAAACTCCAAAACAGGTCTTACGTATACGTGGCTTATGATATCTTTTTATGAAAATATTCAGAAAAAAGGTAAGTAGGTATGATTATAGTTTTAACAATAAGTCAATATATACATAAGTTTTTGGGATAAAAGAAAAAAAATCTGATCACTTTCCACGTAATCGATCTCGTTTCCAAGACAACGAAACGATCGTGCAGTTAACAAAATTAATCACTAAATGGATTATAATACTGTTGGTTTTTTAATTGTTTTGAAATTTGTAATCATATCGATCGTGCTAAACATCGGAGAACCTTTCGAGAACGCAGGTATATCAGTGGTCGGAAGAGAGGAGGAGGTATAATCGGAACTTAAAGCGACTCCCCAAAAACATATTATCAATGTTTTTCCGCACATTTCTTGTTATGCTTTTCTCTTCTGGTGGTGTACACATTTCAACTTTGAATTATATTAGTCGGTCAACAGCAGACGATCAAAGTATATTTTAATGTGGTTCTTGTCGGATGGGAAAACGGCCTCATAGGTTGAAATCTTCTGAATCGAACATTCGACTTGCAAATAATGATGAGAAATGATCGATGAAACCGCTGAATGCAGTGCTGAGCACGCTTCGAATTTAAAATTTTTAGTCGCTTATCAATTTCATAGTTATACGCATGGTTTTTAGTGTTGTAGCAACACAAACAACCTATTCCTTACGAATACGGGAATAAAAGAGTAGGTATATGCACGGATTATATGAGGGTAGGTACTTTTCTTTTATGTTTATTTTTTTCATTTTTTACAGACATAGGGCATTTTTAAAAGTAAACAATTTACATAATTTGTTCATAAAAATCATCCAAGGGTGATACATGATCTTATTTGGTTCGCCGAATAAAGTGTATAGTTAGAATAATACGGTTTGGGTCACCGTGTAATCCCAAAAATATATAATAATAATAACAACAACAACAAAATCGAGAGTGAAATAAACGCTACAGTGTGCACACATATATCTACACATATTATATATGTGTAAATAGGTACATACTTTCGGGGCATCAAACAGTAAAAACCGTATAATAATAATCGAAATATGGAAGACTCGGGCCACAAAGCCTCGAAGGCCGTGTAATTAATACAGCACCGTATATAAATAAGTATATACACGTAATGCATATATATATATATATATACGTATATTACGTATTTGTCGATTCGTGTATGACGTCCTTTGTCGGTACACTATTATACAGAATATATACGTCCGCATGCGATTATTATTTGTTCGGATCACCCACTGTTCCCGAATTGAATCGTGTAGTACCTATTATAATAAATATACACATAATAGACATGCCTATAACCGGTGCAGCACAATTGTACACTTTTTACCTTTTTACTCGAAAAAAAAACGCAATACAGGAATGCGCACCAAAGTATAATATAGGAGTTGTCCTTTTTTACCTATACGTCTATACATTTCGATTGCGCATGTATAAAATTACTATCAAACTTTATTTTTAGAAATGTTTTAAGACCTGTGTCGGATTACGGACTAATGCCACCTTACAGCAAATAATTTCTGCTGCCCCCCTCCCCACCGCCAAAAAATTAAATACAAATAGTTTGTAAAATTAAATTGTATGTACTACCTATATATTATTATTGTTATTAAAGTAATAACTATTTTTATTAATACGCGTATATTTACCAATCTGCAATCATATATTTTAGTATTTTTCTTAAATCTTTTACGTCGTGACTGAAATTTATAATTTCTTTTCCAATCCTAGTTGAAAAACTTTTGCTTAAATAATAACCATTGTAATATTTTTTATATTTTTTTTTGGGGCAATTTTGTTTTTGTCGCTTTAAAGCAAATGCTCTTTTTGCATCTAAGTTCATCTGGCCCTGTCCAAGACTAATAATGATAGTAATTATTTGCAAACATACATTTTAATTTAATTTTGAGTTATATTGAAAATCAATTTAAGACCAATTTATTAAGCATGTTTAAACTTGATTATGCCATACATTAATACTTTTAAACTTATTGAAATAGTATAAACTATTTTATTTTTGTACATACATATGGTTTGGTACGTAATCGTGTTGTGTTGTTGTGTATAGTAAAAATGACGTATTTTTATCAATATTTTTTGGTGCCGGTTTCTTTTTTTTTAATAATCGTTGTAAATAGGTAATATATATTACCTAATAATCCCAATGATATGTACTTGCTTCGGCAGTACATATACTAAAATTGAAACGATACAGAAAAGATTAGTATGGCCCCTGCGCAAGGTTGACACACAAAATCGTGAAACGTTCCACATTTTTTCTGTAATTGTTGAACTATAATTGTAACTAATAGTTCAAAATTAAAAAAAAATACCATTGATATATATATATATATATAATATAGTATATATATTACCTTTTATTATAAATACTTTATAACTATATTTATAATCGATGATATTACTGTGTCAGTCGATGCCTTGCAATGATCTTCTTGCGCTTGAAAGAGCCAGGATTCGCAGAAGGATATAGAGGAAGCCGGTCGTACAGTTCCAGTCAACACAATCAGACAGGAGGAAAGGAAGATCTCAAACAGCGCATGGCAACAGAGGTGGAATCGGTCGAAAAAGGGGAGGTAGACTCATGGCACTTCCAAAATGTCGACAGATGACTCTAAAAACCACCCATGTCACTCAGCTTCCATCTCACTCAGGCTCTGACAGGACATGGGTGTTTTTGGAGCTATCTGAATAGGATGAACAGAGCCATACTGCAGGGATCACACAGTGGAACACACGACTTTCCACAGTCTTTATTGGGCAAACTACCGAGAGGTCATGCGTCCGTTCTTTAGCGGCAAGCTTCCTCTTCCCGAGGACGTCTCTGACATCATGTGCGTTCTCGAATCCTGGCCTGAACTTGACGCTAACATCCTAGCAGCATTAAAGAAGGCCTAGGAACGTCTTCGTCAACATGATAGACGTGATCATGTGTTCCAAGGAAGCCGATGAACGCGAAGCCGAAATGCTAGGAGGCAACCATGAATGGGACATCTATAGGCTGGCGGGTTCTGGATACCGGGCCGTGAAGAACTGGGTCAGAACGGAACTATAGACCGTCTGGTTCTGGACACCTGGTTGAGAAAAGGCCTATTAAAACTATTAATTGCCTTAAGCGCATTGTTGTACATTTTAAATGTGAGACCATCGATATTTTCGACTGATATCTCTAGGAAACTAGGGCACATTGGTCAGACTTCGTTGGTTCAACTGAAACTTGTAATTATTGATTTTATTAAACGATGGGAACAGAGTGTGCGCAATAATACGCTAAAAGGCTCCCGCTCGGTCTTTGGTTCCAAAAAAAAAAAAAGATAATATATATATATACATATATACATATACATGGACCCGGGGATGGCGAAGGCAGTTGTTGCAGGATACCTTATTGTTATGAAGTTTGGTTGATGTGTGTGATTTCAGTTTGTGCCGTGTGGATACCTACGTATTTTAATGCGCGTGTTGCGTGTATGCTTATAATATCATCAGTAAGCTGTATCATCGTCGTGTATATAATAATATGAAGCCGCGTGTAAGTATAAATATCGAAATCACAATGCGCATGTGTAATAAAATATTATTATATACATAATACGCCTTACGTATAGTGCAGCGTTTCTTAAACTTTTTTTTTATCCATGGAACCCTTTTTGATGTCCACTTTTATCGTGGAACCTCTACTTTTTTTTAGCTTTTTAGCTTCATTTTAGGATTATTTGTAAATAAATTATAATCATTGTGTTAAAGGTATTTCATTCAAAAAATATGTTTTTTGTTTTTAGTCCACAATTTAATTTTATATTTCACCTATGACCTGTTGGTCATTTGGAAAATACTGGTTAAATCCTTCACATAATCCAGTGAGATGTTGAATAATTTTCTCAATGAAAACCTCATTTATTTCGACTCCCTCTTCCGAAAAGCAATTAATTGTTGGAAAGCAATCAAACTCGTTGGAGCTCATACACATTTTCCAGAAATTTCATTTTATTTTAAAAAACGTGAAATTTTTCGTTAGCAGTAAAAATATTTACTTGTCTGCTCTGAAGTGTGAAATTAAGCTCATTGAACTTGTAAAAATATCGCTTAAATAGGCTATTTTAAGTAGCCCAATTTGATCAAGAAATCGGTCTTTTAATTCAAAATCGTGTTTCAAAAAAATTCATGTACCTCGTCAACATTTTTCTTAAAAACATTGAAAAAATTACTTAAGCTTCGCGGAACCCCAAGGTTCCGTAGAACACAGTTTAAGAAACGCTGATATAGTGTATAGAAAGGGCGATGTTCGTGTAGTTTGGCAATGGATATTTTGTGCGGTTGGGTTACGTTTCTCCGGGGCAGCGCGGCCGTCATAATAATAGTATATAATAATATGTAGATGTATATTATACAGGCTATAGGTTTTCATCGGTATGATTTCATACACGTACATATACATTATGATATAGCTCGGAGACTCGTGGTGCGTATTGCAGGTCCGTTGCAAATGATACATTATTCGGCGAGGGCCCGCGGGAGAACGCGTTGACATTGCCGTGACTATTTGTTCGTTCGTTCGTCCATACCGAGGTATAGGTAAATGTATTATATAATAACATGATGTACGTATAATATTATATACATGATATAACGTATATGCACATGGGCACCTCGTTGATAATGTGTTATATTATTACGCGCGTGAAGGCCATTCTCGCCGCGGCTTGTGATATAGTATTATTGTAGTGATTCGTAATCAATATAATAATACAAAATATGTTATACGTATTCTGAGCGTGCACAAGATAAAACTCGGGCCCCAACTTGGGGCGGTTTTCGATTCCTATTGTGCCGAAGTATACATATAATTCGTACAACGCACGTATACGTATTAAAGGATCCAAGTGTTTTCGTTCTCTATATAGACGTATTCTGCGTCAAATTGTCCCGATCGTGCAAAGTCCAATGTGCAGTGACGGATTCAAGGAGGGCACCTCCTCTTTGGTAGTTATATATTCGTAGTTGTCATGATTATAAGTCATCGTTCAGACTGGCTCCGACACCGTCCGTTTTCGGATAATATAATACACTTATAATACCTTTTAAATTTTTCATGTTGGAAAAATTTGAGTTGTACTTTATTTGAATACCTAACATCAAATCCTACATATTGTGCTTACAAAATTATAGTGAACAATTTTGTACCCCCTCCCTGAAAAAAAAAAATCCTTGATCCGCCACTGCCAATGTGTATTACATCGTAAAAGCAATCCCAGCTATATAATCACATATTATAAGCAGGTATATAATAATATGGTTATGATGGTATGCAGTATTATTTAATCGTGCGCGATTATACCAAGTGGTGTCAAAGTTCTACATAACTCTACTCAAGCCAAGTTATAATACAATAACGGCCTCAATCCTCGAATTATGAAGTACCTATATTATAATTATACACGTCTCCATGTACAATTTTACATACCTATCATTTATTACCCATGGATTGATTAATTTATGCTCAATTTTCATTAAGTAATCGTATATGCGTATTCTTGTACGAATTGCAAACGTCAAACGAAGACCACTCCTTCGGTACTTCAGCCAAATTTTTAAAATAGTCGTCAGGCGACGGCCACATAGTGTTTGACGCCACTGCCAGCACACACACACACATACGGTCCTGAAGATATATCTGAAGGAATTCCCAACAACAGGATTGTAAACGATTAAAATCATTTGCAATTATTGTACATATTATGCACGGTTCGGTAATATTTTTATGTATACATAAATAAATGTACTTGTTCGTCAATCTTCATAAAGTTATTATACTTTCATCACACTAATTGACACTATAATAGGTAACAGTATATTATGATTTGGTATTTACTGTTTATTTTGTATTAGCTTGACGTAGACATGGTATTATAAATACGTAGTAATCAGAGGTAAAGTTATCAAAACCAAATATGCTGGCATTTTTACGTGTGTATTGTAATAACTTTTGGAATTGAAATAATATTGTATTATAATACTGTGTACTAATTTACTACGACGGTTACAGAAACTGGTACGAGGATTGAAGTATATTATAATAAGTTGAAAGCGTTACACTTTGAATCATAGGTACGTTGATTGTGTGTTATAATGTGTACAAACTACAAAGGCAACATGTCGTGATTACACACATTACGATGACGTAATTATTTAAGAAGATTTAATACACAAAGAGTTTGGCCGCATAGGATTGATCATTTTGACTGTTTAAGTGGCACCGCGTGTAGTCTCAATAAAGTCGCTTACACAGGGACATGCTTTAAAATATTCCGCCCTCCGGCAATACAATTGAGTTATCCTTAACAATATGCATAAATTCGCCTCACCACATTTACAATAAAGAGAAGGTATTATTTCTATTATTTCTTCTCCTGCGGTACATTCGTCAAAATCATTTTGAAGCATTGAAATAAAAATAAGTGCTGCTATCTAGTAAATATATTATTGAAATAGGTACTATATTTTTCGGTCACGTCAGATTATCAATCTGCTATTAAATATAAAAATCCATAATCGAATCCAGCTATTTCATTATTTCAAAAAAATAAGACTATATGGACCCTGAAGAAGATCAAATTTTACTTTTAAACCCGCGTCGGATGTAGAGATTAACGATGAAAGAAAACATATTTTTGTGGCTTCGTCATATCCACAAAACTTGTTCGGGTTTAAGACGAATATTTTCATATTTGCAAAACAATTCTATAGGTTACTTAGGTACAAGTTAGAAATTATATTTTTAGTTTTTATAATGTATAATACAATTATATTATATTGTTGTGTAAGTCGAAATGAAATGATAAATAATTATACAATAGACTCTTGGGTTTTATGACAGACCACCTTGGAGTGTTTTAATTGTCTAAATTCGAAAAAGTTAACGTTTGTTGATTGTTTTATTTAGATTTTAGACACATTTTTGATTTATAGAAATATTTTCATGTAGTAATGTACCATAATGTACATCGTATAATATGTGATATAGGTACTGATTGCAGGCGAAAATTCAAAATTAAATCCGTAAATAAATTTGCATTTTTATATTTAATTTAAAATATTTCAACAAATAACAATACTATATAAAACTAAATAGTATTGTTACTATTGTTATTAGTATTATATAGTACTATTACTATTCATAATATATACATATATTATATATACGTTTGGAAAACCTAGCCAACTATTGGTGGGATCATGTCGACATACAAAAAATATTTTTGATATTCAGTAAGGTAATGACGACGGTCCAGCCATCTTTTGGAGTTTTACCGAGACCTATGAACAGCAATTATTTTTATATTTTATATACATAGAGATATTTACATTGTATAATATAAATTACGTGTAAGTTTCCACTCTACCTTTGGTAAAATTAAACAACAAACAATAATGCGTTATTTAAGTTTAAATCATGAGGTATTACAGAGCGTTTTCTTTATAGTGGTTTCCCCGGTAGGCCTAATCCACTTAACTTATATTAACTATGCTAACCTAAAAACTAACATCCTTATTAACTTACAAACTAACTTAATTAATAACTTATAAAGTAACTTAATTGCTAACTTAAATAATAACTTATAAACTAACTTTATCGCTAACCTAAAAACTAACTTAAATGCTATCCTAAAAACTAACTTATTTATTAACTTGTACACTAACTTAATTAATAACTTATAAAGTAACTTAATTGCTAACTTAAATAATAACTTATAAACTAACTCCTTAATTAACTTATATTTACTTACTTGCTAACTATTAACTACAAATATAAAATGTAGATTTATACGACCAGTTTTTCATTTTTAAGACTGCTGTTCGTTGAAACTCTTGGATTTTGAAAAGTATTATAGGTAAATAAAAACAAAAAAACTTTGAACACTTTACAATAAAATTTGCATTAAAGACACTATTTAAAACTACTTAGAACGGACTATTGGACATTTACGGTAAAATACCACTATGAAATAATCTGTTAATAATGAATAAATAAATGAATTTAATTTTTTTATAAGTTTACGCTATATAAATCTCGTATGTTATGTGTATACAGTTTACTTAGTAACCAACATTTTACTATATTTGGCCAGTTAGTTTCTATATTACAATATACAAATTGAAGTACAATAAATTAATAAAGAAAAATAATTTTAATAATATTATAAATATTTATGTTACAAACAATAATATTTTGGGTATTAGGTGTTGTTTAAAACAGATAAAACCAAGGATTAAAAATAATAAATTGGATTTAATTATTTGCAATCATACAACAACAAAACATGAACAAATAACAATATTTAACGAGAGTTGCATGTGGAGCGCTGGCCGCGGAAAATAAGTATAT
>JAIPRK010001696.1:0-47284 GCA_025469195.1 Chaitophorus viminalis
GAACTGTTAATAACGGATAATCTCGACCTGAGATCTGAACATATCAAATTAATTTGGCTAAATCCTCTTTCACATTCCGCCGTGGAAACCGGCAATGTTTTCACTAAAATGTCCAGTTCTTTTAATTTATCATTGGTAATTTCATTGTTGATATATTTTCGGAAGCCCTGAATCGCATTATCTGTATTTAACATCAATCTATTCGTCAATCTTTTTAATTCGTTTTCGCCAAATCGTATATTTTCATTTGCAGCCGACTATGTATATTTATTTAAAATTTGCATATCATTTAAAATACTAGATTCTTCCTCGTTTGTTTCAAGTAAACGTGCTTGAAGATTATTACACAGACTGGTAAAAAATTGATTTTCATTTTAAATGTTTAGTTTCTTATTACTTGATAAAACTACGTTTTTGAACAACATGGTATTTTGTGCATATAAAGCTTTTAACATGAACTTTCCATGTTTTATTTTAAAAGAATCAATAACTTTGATTGTTTTTTTGATCAACTCATCAGCAAGCAACAATGTAATTGAACGACTTTGTAATTCACGAAATAAATAAGACAATTCTTTGTCGTGTGTACGTCACACATTAGTGCCAAGTCTAATACAAATTCTGGACTTCTCAAACGTTTACATAATTCTAGACATTTAGATTTAGATTTTTGATCTCTTTCAATATCGTTTGAAGATTAATGTAAGTGGTTGTATAAAGACAAAAATTTTTAACATATTCACTGTACTATCATACAGTTCAATGATAATTTTATTGTATACGTCAATTTATTAATTATTGTATATTTAATAAAAAAGATTATTAATATGTAACAGAAAAACAGAGAAGTGCGTATACGCCGTATACCCGTGTATCACATAGCATTCTATAAGTATACGCACCAACAGAAAAACAAAGAAGTGAGTATACGCCGTATACCCGCGTATACGCTCCACTACACCACTGCGTCGGATGTCAACAATGCTCAGAGTCTGACAAAGTAACGAATAATTCTCACAACAGTCATAACAGTTATATCATGTATTGGTTATCACTGTCCAAAAACTCCGAAAGATAATTTTACATCAGTCATAATGGGATCAGAACACTTTCCCGACATTCAATTGCCCGATACCATTTGCCATGTAGCGTTGGATAAAAGTATTGTCGGGCTAATGTAGTGTCCGGTAAAAGTACGCCTCTTCAGGAAGGTATAACAATATTTCAAGGGAAGTATGAAAATTTTTAAAAAACATGAAACATGAAAACATTATTAAATATTAAATAAACTAAATTGTCGACGTTTTATTCTAATAACCAACATCTTATAGTGACAAGAGAGGAGGGTTTGTGAACTGGTACAATACTATGAAAGTATTAGTAAGATTTAGTAGACTTTGAGAACTCTTTGTTTTGTATAATGTACGTACGATATCAACACGCATCGAGACAGCCGTATAAGTGTATACCGGGTGCAACGAATGTTATGATGTACGATATTATATTACAATTACTATATTATAGTTACAACGATGACAAGAGTTCACAACTCAAGTGTGACTTAATACATGCACACACGCACGCATCTTTTTGTTCTTGTCGTATAAAAACTTTATACTTCGAGAAATATGGAAAATTAGCAGGAACGAGTAAGAAAATTGATTTGAATTATTATATGCGTTCATATATGAACTATCAAAATATACAGAAAAAGCACATTTTCTGGTTTGAAATATTTTCAGAAAAAACGAAAAAGTTATAACAAGTTTGGAAAAAATTGTCATTTTCGCAATGAATGGTGTTTTAAATGAATTCCTACGGGCATCTATATAAAAATACATCAGTCTATATTTTGCCATTATAATAATAATTCCGGTGCATAAAACGATGTATCTATATTTAATTTAATAATGTAACCTAATTATATTTGTAAAATATTGGATAGGTATATCGCCTTTCTGTACTTTAGCAATCTATAATACGTCTGACGGTTTGAAGCAAACTATATAATTATACACGCTCATGTGCTTGGTAGAAAACATATTTTTAGTCGGTCAAAGTAATTATTTTTAAATGGATGATTTTAATTTTCTTTATTAAAAATAAATCTTTTTCTTAAGTGAGTTATAGAATTTCAAATAAAAAATTAATTTTTTAATGTTTTTGAGGTATTCTACAATAATAAGTTAACTATAGTTTTAATTGAATAATTTCGAATTTTGTTGCAAATGGTTTTTATTCATATAATCATTATAAAATTCTCTCATTTCAAATATCTCATTATTATTTGCTACAATTTCTAGTAAAATAATGTTACTTGATTTTTTTGCACTTTTAAAGAGCTCTTTTGAAAATTGCAGTTCCATCTATTATTCAATACGTATTTTCTTCTCGTTGAGAAAGTTGTTAGCTAGAAACATAATAATTTGCATTGTGTTGCATTTATAATGTAGAATAATTAAGTTTTTTTTTTTTTTTTTGAGGGTCAAGTAAAAATTAAATTTTACATGAAAATCTGTGACTAAATTCCAATTTATACATTTTGAATAATTATTGATAAAGTTTTGGAAGTGTCCAGGAGCAGGACCACGTGGTCCAGGTTTACACGTCTGGTGGTAATAAATATTTATATGCCAGTTATTTAAATATAAAACGTATTCCGCAATATTTATACATACAGGGTGAGAACGATCTCATCGAAAGACCTCCGTCGCAATAATTTTAGTGATGTATTATACGGTGTTGGTTTTTATTTATCTATTTTTTATTCTCGCGCCGCGTGACCGGGCGCGTGCGATTACGTATCATTATTTACACATCTGTTTTCGATCAAAATGCTTCGATTATCCGACTAAATTCTCTAAAACTGTTGTCGACGTTGACTCGATATTTTTACCATACCGAATAAATATAATATTATATGCGCGTAGTCGCCCTACCTGCAGCGTAACTCATATTTGAGTGTTTCGAGTTTTAAACTCTACAGATTTATAATGCATAATGCATTATAATATTATTATATGACTACAATTAGGTTATTAAACATTATGTAGTTTATGCTGTGCAATATGTGACCCACCAGCTTCTCACGTCTTTCAGATTTATCTGTACTACTGTGCAGCTAAATACAAAATTTTTTTTACGTATTTTTATAGACAAATACTACTCACGTATAGGTACATTCTGAAACGTGTTTAAATATTTTAATCACATATTATTGGAAGTACTTACGTAGTAAGCATTGACATTTATAAAATTGGCCTTTTATTTATTTATCCTAAATATGGGTACAACACGATTCCGAACGTTTTACCTTTTTTATAACACGAATGCGAACGAATGACGCTTATCAGAGAATTTGTTTTTTTTAGCCGAAAAACGAACGATTGCGAACGTTTTTAAAGACAACGTTGCCAAGTTTATAATTTCAGAATGAATATGTTTTGGTTTTGTTCGAGAATTCATTTAAAACATTTTTTTTTCAATTATAAACTATTCACTATTTTCGTTGTATAAATATTAATAATATTGTTACAAAATATACGTGTTAGAATATATACGTTAAAAACTGAATAATAAATAAAATAATACATAGGTACATACATAGATCTGAGTTCTGAATAAAAAAATAATATAATACATAATAATACATTTAAAATAATCTATAAAATATTTTTTCTACATTTTTACTTTTTTTTAAAATTTTTTCCTTGGTAGGAATTTCCAGTTTTTCTTAAATATAAAAATAGATATTTGTGTATTTTATAATCATTGTAATTTCGTAAAGTTAATTCAATTAAAGATTTATGTTTTTTGGCCATAGGATTATATACATTTTTTTTAATACAATTAATTATTGTCAAAGTTTCAGCTTGTGTTTCTTTTAAAACTGATATAACTATGTGTGTTGGAGGATGGGGGCTATAAAACTTACCATTGTACGTCCTATGAAAACTCTCTGGGCCATTAGTAATTCTAAAAAATAATTATAAAAACTTAGAAATTTTGTATTAACCGGTAAAATCGAATGAATCACAAATAATATTTCACGACTATTGGACTATTCGAACCGAGCTGGTTTTCCATCAAATTAATAAAGATAATATAATATTATAGATATTCTACATCATACCTATATCTATCTTGTCGCCCGGCGTAATAGCAGAAAACCCTTATATTACTATATTTGATTATTTTTAAAATTTTTATTTAAAAATTTATTATTGACACCAAATCTGACAACACCGCATGATTAAAGGCAGGTAATAACGTTCGCAATCGTGTTAACCGCAAAGGTCCGTTCGTAGTCGTTCCATTCGCAATCGTATATTATCCCTAAATATATCCATTGATACATCTGAGCAGATAGATATCTACAGTTATGTGAAGTAAACTAACGAATTATTAGTTAAAAATATGAAAATTCATGAGCACGGCCAAAGATACAATATAATTACCATAAACGAATCTGAGTCGAAGCGGTTAGGTGGATTAGTTTATTTATCAAAAGTGATTGATTTAATTATAATAGTAGAACAAAATTCCTTAATAAGGTACGTTGAAGTATTTAATACTCTAACTTTTAGAAAAAAAATATTTCAAAAATTATGAAATATCTATTAAATTCTTTTATAATTACTTTGTTAATGTTTTAGTTAGCTATGATCAATATTTACAAAATATACCTAACTATAATAATATCATATATTAGAAATTCGTTAAAATACGGTTTAAATCCCCGATATCTCGGCAATATCGTCGTCTTATCGACAGAAGCATTTTTGTGACTTCATACGATCTATGGAAATACCGAAATTTGCGTAGACTTTAATAAAACGTCAATAGTATGCCCACTATTTAACCTCTGGACCAGTTACCGAAATGTCTTTCGTCACTGCGGTAAACTTGCTTCGTAAACATTGAGAAAATATTGGTTGTTGGACACGTTGGATCTGTAGACTACTTATATTTCCAACCCCACAAATTTAAGAAACAAGCCTTAGTATTGTAAATCTATAAGGAAGCGTAATAATAATAATAATAAAAAAAAAATGCCAAGTTTGGTAGATCCCTTATATAAAGAATAAATAATAATTTTTGATATCTAGAGGTATTCATTTTTGCTGGGTAGTTACGAGTCACTCCACTTATATAATCATTGATATTGCTTATACCTAGTATAAAATACATCGTTTTATCTATGTACGTATAGTAACTATACCATACGTAAGTAAAAACATGTATCCTAAAAACAAGCGAGACACCTAGGTCGGTATTGAGACTTAACGTTTTGGCGATATACAAAGATATATGAATTATATTGCTGTAATGGTATATTTTACATTTGAAACCAATGTACCAATGTACACCCCAGTCGATCGTTTTAAAAATTAATTTTACCATTATTGGTTGATCGTGTGATAAATAATCGGACAGTGTGTATATTATTATTATGAAAAAACAATAAATTATAATTATTCGGAGCTAAGATGACCGTTTTTCTTTTTGCTTATCAAAACAAATCTCATCAAATTATCAAAAGTCGAAATTATCTCGGATGTTAATCGCTAGGGACTTAAAATGTCGAATGTAGATCACTTGTTTGGAAAGGTTGACGATCTCCCCGCCTTACACTTTATTAAGCGCTGTTTATACAAAAACGGTCATCGTGTAAAGGATGACAACATTTTAAACAATAACACGAGGGAAATAAAATAAACAAGTACGTATTATTGGAAGTTTGTATATACTTAAACATATACTTATACTATGATTATATCGAGTGCGTTTAGCGGCAGTGCTAATTGCAGATGTGGTCGAGACAATGACGGCAGGAGTACAACAACACGGACAGATTTAACTTGAATTTATTTACATAGATAAAGACGGGCATAACACGTGAAATGTGGTCAGGAAAACCCTGTGTAAACAACTACTATTATAATATTTTGTTTTCTAGTTGAACGCAACTTTCGGGCGTTGATTATTATTTTCGACCGTAATGGCTATGTGTTATCCTATTTAATCGTCGACTACAACTACCGCTGTTGCGCAAAATGACAACCCGGTTAATCGGCACCAACAGTCGTCGTGTGACTGGTGCGTCGACAATTTTTACTTGAACATAATACTTTGTTTTGTACAAAGCCCGAGTGTTTGTGTGTTTTATTTTTATTCCGTGTCAGATCATAGTAGTCGTCAATGTGCACACGAGTATCAGATAGCCTGTAATCTTTCATCGTCTAGGCCAGTGGTTTCCAATTGGTAGTTCACGGACCCCCAGGGGTCTACGTGTTGATGTTAGGGGGTCCGTGGTTGTGTATAGAACTGAATTGATATTTTTATTTTATTTTAGTGGAACTAAATTCTAAAAATTCTAAATTCTAACTAAAAATATATTTCATTATAAAATTGTGATTTATAGTATAATCAATTTCCTATTTCTTATTGATGGGAAGACGCTATTAGCAATAATAAGTAATAACTAATAACTAATAAGTTATGAGATATAAGTTACGACGATCGGACAATATATGCTTATATTTTGAAAAACTACATTTGACGTCTACAAATGAAATAGGGGCAAATTTGTAATGGATTAAATTATCACATGTTAAATCTTCAGGAAGTTCCTATTTTGTTTAATTTGTTGTTTAACCTTTTCTATACAACACACGGATTCTGATAATAGCATCTCAGGTGTTTATTAAACCTGTAATTTCAACAGTCAAAAATCCGAAATTACTTTTTATGTATATTACATTTGCTTCAATTTCTGAGTTTTCAATTTAACACCGGATATTATTTATTATAAAATAAAAAATTAACATTTTAAATACGTTTATTTAGAACATATTTTGAAAAATGGACCAAATATTTCCAAAAATGCATAAATGCAAAAAATGCAAAAAAAGCAATATAAAATGTCGTTTATTTCATTCTAATTAGTATAAATTGAATTTGTGGCTGACATTGCTTCGTTTTAGAGCAATAGAAGAAAAGTATATATGTATAATATGTCTTCATAATCCGTACTCTACTAACAACCTATGATAGTAATAGACTCGTTGTAGCAGGGACTAAAATTGTGTGTAGTACAAAATGCTAAGTGTGTAATACGAAATAAAAAAACTAATATTACAGCATAATATTGTATCGACGATGTATTTTTCTTCTTCTTCTTAATCTAATAATTGGTTAGCAATAATTTTTAAGCCTCTCTGGTATTGGAATTCCTTCGACTTCAGCAATGGTAAACGTCATTGAGTATTATTATAAAGGGAAATCCCTCCCTTCCATTTATATTATAGATATTATATATTATATCCATAGCTATTATATTATTATGGTTATTGTTATCATAAACTTCGAGTTCGATGATTTTGAAACAGTATTTCACGCACATGATATATTATGTACGGTTACACTTCGAACATGTACAGTGCACACGGGATACCCAGCTGTTTACAACCACATATTATTCGCATGTTAAACGTAATATATATGCAGTACTATACGATGTACGTAATAACGAGTGTATCTACCTACCTGTGAACGGTGGATCGGGGCAATAAAAAGCGAGTTGCACGTATAATTAGTAAATATTTTTCTCGTAGATGGATTGTCCTCTTGAATTCAACGAATGCATACGACCCAATAACGATGTGCTGTAATATTTATTAATTTTTAATAACGCACATGACTGTATTATAATACAAACAATGTTTCACGTTTTTCATTCGTATCCCTTTAATGCGAATAGTTATGCGAATGCCACGAGCTATTCAACGACCACAAATTAAATAAATAAAGTGAATTAACCAGTATGTATTGTACCGTAGTACGGGGAAACCTCAATAGATAAAAGAGGGAATACCTAGTAAGTTCGTATACGAGAGTAGCAGGTGAACAATTACATAAGTTCATTTCTACAAATGAGATGTGTATGTTGCTACTAGGTAAAAAAGTTACGTATATTTGTCTCTATATACGGTGAAAAAATGCGATGTGAATATTGGAATATAATATTATAATATTAATGATACTCGTATGATTGCTTTTGTTTCAACTGCTATGAGTGGTGTTTACACTTATAATAGTGTATGACGATATTACACATTTAAATATATGAAATACAGTTTAATAATAAATGTAAACATCTCATCCATAGTATAACATAAATCATATGTATTATACACATTTCATTTTTCGACCATGGTAACTAACATTTTCGAAATTGTTCACTAAAATTCGGGAATAATTTCAATTGAGTATGTTTATCGATTCAAAAATGCATTTTATAATGATAAATCACAGTGACAAAAAAAAATCATCTAATATGGTGCTTCAAAAATTGATCGAAAAAATAAAATGCTTTGCATTTGCATTTGCACATATGTTGTGGAAATACTAACATTCCGCTAAACGTACACCACTATCTCTACCCTAATTCAATACTAGGTCATTTATTGCATCGAAATATTTTGTGCTTATATATTATATAATATACCTTAATACGCGATCACACGTGCGTATTATTATGGTGTGTTTGAGGCGGATTAGGGTGAAACAGAGGGGTTGGATTTTTACACCGCCACGGTATTCAATAATGCATTACGCAAAGTGTCGTAATACTGTATTACCGTAACATTATGTCATACAGCCATCGACGCACTCTGCACATACGCACACACACATGCACATAACACAACACAACACGCATACACATACACCACCCACACACATACACATACATCACCCACACTACACGCGCGTACTCGTGAGTTGATTATTGCCGGCAATCAAATCGGTAAAATCAAACTATGCACATTATTCGTGGTCCCTATTCTGTTATGCGAGACGTGCAAATGTGTTTATCCGTAGTATAATAATATTATAATGTACACACACACTAGTGCGTAAAGATTAACGTCTGATCTGACGTTACTAGACTCACGTGCAGTAGCGTGATAAAGAAGTTTTTGATATGTCTAGGGCGTCATTGTTTAAATTTGGTACAATTTATTTTACAGGTACTTTGCAGATTTTTTTTTTAATATTTATTGTTTTATCATATTATTTGGTTACCAAAATAAACACATACAGTACAATATAAAAATCCTAAAATAAACATTTATATTACATAATATTATATAACACAAAATATCATATGACTTTAAAACATTTCATTGATTACCTACACGTTTTCTCATCATGTTGCCAATATACGTATAAGTGTCTCACCGTTTGAGTTGGGTGGAGGTCCGATCAGTCAGTATTCAATAATTTTCAAATATATCATATAATTTTATTAGAATAATGCAGTTTAAATCTGCCACAAATCTGTAAGCTACGACAAAATAGGAAATATACGAATTTAATATATCTGAATTATTTATTTATTTATATTAAAAACAGTACGAGCCCAATTACATTGATTTTTTTGACAATAATTCATAAGAAAAAAAAATTACACATATTTTAGAATAAAAGACAATAAGTAGACTATATACTAAAGAATTGTGGGTCCTCATTGGCCAGTTTCATCATACGAACAATATGCTGATTAGTTAAATAATTACAGCGGCTAAAAGGAACATGAAATGGGAAAGATGATCTGGAAAAATAAGTAGGAACTCTGAAATTAAGTTTAGATAGGAGGAAATCAACTTCACCATTAATAAATTTAGAAAGAAACGTAAGGTTGCCCTGTTTTCTCCTATCACATAGGGTAGACAAACGGAGACGCTGTAACACTGGTTCATACTCATGAGGTGCGCTTTCAATACCTAAAGCAAAAGCGGCAAATTTTAAAAATGTACACTGAACTCTTTCGAGTTAACAACTACCATCAATGGTGTATAGTTCCCAGATGATTATACTATACTCCAACACAAACTGAACGTAAGAGCAATACAAGGTATTCAGAGACCTAGACAATTTAAACTCACCAGAAATTGTTTTTACAAATCCGAGAAGCTTCAGTGCCTTGCATGTAACTTTCTCAATATGGATTAGAAAAGTAAGAGATCGATAGTCTACGATAGAATACGTTGTTTTGGTCAGCATATTTGCAGTTCGTTTCTCAGATTAATTAATTAAAAATTAAATTTTTAACGTTTCCAGTAAAGTTGTCCCCTGCGTCATTTAGGCAATTGCTTATTGACCATTTTAGTGTCACGACCTAATCCTAAATAGGTCGAAAATGATGTCAATCACCTCACGACCCCGATGTAATAAATACTAATTTGACCCTTATTATCAGTTTTACCAGTCATAAGCATTTTACGATATATAAGACAAATAACTTATTGTTCAGGAAAGAAAACATTTCGAACGTGCGTAATAATTTATATTGAATTTTTGATAATTATTTATGTTATATCATTAGAAAAAATAAGTTTTAGATTCATATACCTATTTGATGTTGTTATAAAGATATGATATAATACGTGTGTGGTATGTGTGTCAGATCCTGGGTGAGCATTAAAACGATATATCATTTATTTTATTATTTATTATTAGCTATAACATTTTGAAACTACTTAAATCTTGTGGACTCTGCATCAGTTATTATTATTTTCTGTTAAAAAAATAATAATTTAAGGATATTCACACTGTAAGTGGACCTCCCTCCTTAATTTATTTCATGTTATTGTTATTTTAATTATATTAGTTAAGTTGCCAAATTTATTAATTATATACAATAATTCTACAAATTATAAATATGCACAAAAAGAAAAATTTCAAAAAAAGTAATTGTGATAAAAATTACAATAAAAATGTGTATAAGTAAATATATACCTACATCAAAACATAACTATGAATATTTTTATTAAACCATTTATTAAATGAATAATTCGTTGAATTATCCAAATATTAATCTATTATATAATAACCGGTATGTACCTAGTAAACGGAATTTTACTAAATACTTATGTATGGAGTGCAAAGTAACGCTGACCTTTATTGGGCGTAGACGCGTAAAGTGCATCAATTTTTATACCAACATAGAAATCGACTTTATTTTTAATGGTATTCGTATAATAGTAGGAACTTGTACTTGTTCGTACTAATGTCGTATTATGTATGTAAGTACAAGTTGTACAACAGAAATTCACATGATATAAGAGCGAAGTGACCTATAGGAATGTATTGATTTTATAATAATGTTTCTTATTTCGGTAAACGCTCTTATTCGATCGGTAAATCTACACCAAACGTCTCGTATTTATAGCTTATAATTTGATTGGAAGCGGGACATACGAGCACACGGTTCTTGGAAATGTCATTTTTCTATTTTTTCCATAACAAGTACATGGTATACTTGTAAACCTAGAAAACATAAAAAGAAACTTGGAAATATAATAAATTTAATTTCGTGCAGCCAGAGTCTATATTTCATTGGAAAACACAATCGATGATTTAGGGTTTTGTATTCGGGTAAAATATTAGTATGCCAGAATGACCGAACGTTTTAATATCAGCTACTTCAAATATAAATACAAACATTCGAATAAATATGTTTATTTGAAAAATGGTTTTTAAATTTTGAACATGACATAAGTAATATTGTTTCACGAATATTAACGATTATTCAGCATGGTTTTGTCAAAAAAAAAAAAAATTCAATAAGATAACAGTAACGTAAGTATTATGGATACATAAGTCACAATGTTATGTAAATGCATGCATGACTAACTAACCTAACTAGAATTTAATAATTTTTTTAACATGTTTGTGTTCTGTTCAAAAACTTATATAGATCTGACATGGTTTAATGTTCCAATGAAATAATTTTCACAATACTTGTGAATTGTATAAAAATTATTTGTTTTATGAAATTTCATCTTACAAATAAGTAATGACCATAAGCAAATTACATATTTTATCTATTGTAACGAATAAATATCCTTAAACACCTATGTAATTTGTATTTATCATATGAAAAAATATAAATTAAAGACACCTTCGCCGCGTTATTGTAACGAGTATTACTGTAATGCGCTAAGTATAATATAATGCACATTGCATGTAGTAGTGTATAGAATAGGTGAAAAAAAAGTAATATGTAATAAGTAATTGTAGCATAAAAAAACAATAATAATAAATTTGTGTAGAGCATAAAAATCGTTTGTCGTCACGGATGTACCACAATTGCCTATACGGAGTGCCGTTCGTTATTCTTGGTAAGCTGCACACAACGATTTCACGGTTTTTTTTTTCTTATCGCACCGCATGGTAAACATTTTGTTTTGTAAACGCTGGCGATTATGCTCTAATGACTAAAAGAATTACACTCGGGTGATTTGGCTTTATCAGTTTTTGTTTTTTTCCTCATAAACGTTTCGAATAAGTTTGAAATACGCGACATAACTGATTTTTATAAATTATCCTCTATTAATACTTGAATTCGTTTTATTTAAAAAAATTATAGGCCATGAAAATCTAAGGCCTTAGTTATAAGTTAATAACTAGAAATTTACTCATTTTTAAATAGACCCAACGATGTGGATTTTCAAATTACAGTTTAAGAAGTGAAAAGTCTTGTTATATTTTACGGATCTATGCAGCGTATTTCGTTGGATGTAGTTTTTCATAACAATTAGATTCAACTTTCAAATTAACACAAAGAATACGTCAAAACACGAATTATCGTGGCACATGTGTCTAAGCTATATATTGGTTATACCATTGGTTTTATAATGTTTTACAGATATACCATTGTTAAAATTGGTAACGCCTACGTGGATGCTGCCACTAGACGTCGTTGCCGTAATCGTTTGCATTTGACTTGATAGTAACATGTTTTCGACGATTAAGCCACAATAACTATTTACGTGTTAATTTTCTAATTTTCTATTGCCAAAAACTAGTTTTTCCGCATAGAATGCGGACGACTGGTTACGGCAAAGTCGTAAATTATTCAACAAAATATATACAAAATTATAACAAAAGGTGATGCAAATGAAAAATAATTATTAGCATAATTATTATGCTCGTCATTCGGTGAGCATCCGTGTTCATAAAATTGGTATATTATATTTTGTTGCAGCACGCACGTATACATCATATTTAAAAACGAGGGTGTATGACGGTAAAAAACCATTACAAATAATTAATTATATTTACCGATCGGTAGGTGCGATGTTTTAATGTTTCATAAAACATTGTCAAAAACAGACTACGTGAGTGCAATCAAAACAATTCGGTATTTTAGTTAGGTGACAGTTTTAATTTTTTTTTTCTGTACAAGTTATGAACACAATCGCAAATAACTATTATCACAGAGTACACGGTTACACTTGTTGGTGCCTTGGTGACATTAAGACACTATGATTGTTACTAATTATAACTATAACTATGTATTATTAAACGTAATTAAACGTAACTAAACGTGCGTTCAAGTATAATCTTCACTTTGAGTATATTATATTATACCTATATTAACTCTATAAACTTACGTGGAAAATGGAATAATTATAATTAATTAAATACGCTTTATTTTATTATTATTATGATTTACATTTTTAATATATTACATGCAGTCGGTGAGTATAAAATATGACGAGTGAAAAAATATAATTTTTCGCTTCCAAAACCGTGCGATGGTTGACGTGATGAAGTCGTTCAATGCCGTGCCCTTGAGTGATTAACGTCAACGGAACCGCAAATCAAACCGTGTATCTATAATAATATTTTACATTGTATATAGTTATTATTATTGCTGATACGAATACGAAGATTCGATAGAAAAAAGCTACAGCATTTAACAGTTGGACTTGGATTTCTGTATTTTTAATTTTTATTCAACAATTTTGAACCGTGACTTCAAACAGCCAAACTATCGTATCTCTATAAATAGATTACACGGACTCATTATGTTTGGAATTTATTTTAATGACTCTTCAGTTAAATTCAGCGCGATGCATTCATTATTTATCATTGATCTCGTATTCTTTTTCACGACTAAAATTCTGTTTCATGTCGACTTCTACACCGCACTGCCACCACCAACACGTACATACAACGTCGGTATAATAGACCTTTGAGCCGAGTATATAGTGTTTCATGTTATTAATTCCTTGACACGGTGGATGAATCTTTTCCTGTTTAAATATTATCAATGTATTTTCATTAAAATACGAGCACTATGCAGGCGAGCTATTACAGCGAATATAAGTCTCTTTTGTGGAATTATTTTCTCGACATATAATGTATATTATATATATGTCCATATTTTATCTATAGCTCACCGTCTAAAACGCTTTTCGTTTTACGTACAAATAATATGCAAATTGATGCGAGTTAATACTATACTTAAACAACCAATTGCAAATGTAATATCGTTTTATTTATTTGTTTTATACTAAATATAAATTGTCTACAATCGTTTTGGTTTTCTATTGTGTTGTACAAACAATATATTTATATTTTAGTCGGGGCTAAAATATGTCCCATATATAACGATTGATATACATGTAAATATCACAACATATTGTTTGAATTAAAATAACAAGTAATCAGGAATAATAGACTAACATTCAGATAAATAAAAAGAACTTACATCCTTTCAGCTATTGTACCTTTACGTTCCGAGTGTTTATTAAAGTACATCAGGGGTTACAAAATGGGGCCCGGTGAGCCACATGGGCAAATGTAAGTTCCTAAACGAGACGTACCAGGTAAAAAAAAATACATATGTTAGTTTCTAAATTGTAATTTCATACACAATAAAAATAAATATGCGTATGTTAGTTACTGTACACGACGGAAAAATATATATAAGTAAGTTCTTAGAAAGTAACAAAAATGACTTTGTTAGTAATGCTACGTTATGGGTATTCAGGTGTTTATATTTATTATTAAATTATATTTCATACATTAAATTTAATAATTATTATCATTATAATAATAAAGTTAAAATAACAATGTAATTATATTATATGAAAATATAATAATATATAATTGCTTTATATTATATTCATTTAGGAATTAACACTATAACTTACTATTCCCCGGTTATGTATTTTAACCATACCGTAGAAAATAATGGAAAAATGCTGATAATAATTAGTATTGACATAATATATTTATTATCAGATACATATAATACTAGCGTTGTAATACGCGTGGCTATTATAATAATTAGTGATGCAGTGAACTACTTATTTTTGCATATCGTTAAGTGACTTACCGGTGGCATTGATTGATAAAATAGTAGGTCTTTGGCTGGTCAGCGTTAGCATATAATTATATAATACTATGTTAATTATATACTTTGAACTTTGATGAACTACGAGTAATTTCCGAATTCTTTGAGAGAACCTAAGGAAATATTAATAGCGATGACCACTGCAGTACAGTATGGCCACTAGTTGATAGGTTTCTGAATGTCAACATTTCGTACGTTCTTTCCGTGATGGAGATGTCAGAATAGAATAAATTATCGAACCGGAAAAAATAAACTGTTCGACGTAACATTATAATATACCTATGGTGCAGTTTTCCGAAGGACTCAGTGGCCAAGTGGTGGAGTATATTTGAATTACGTGATAAAAAACTAATGTCTGAGAACAACTTTGGGTCGCCACTGCACACTACTTGAGTCGTTTTAATGATATCTATGTGTTGACATTTTTGAGATGCAGGTAAGACTACGTTGTCTGCAAACGACTTTGACAACATTGATTGATCACATCATATTTTGTTCTTTTTGAAAATAATAATAAATAAACAGCATGAAATTATTAAAAGTATTTGAGTTGGTTTAGGCGTTTAGCAAATTAAATTTATATACAGCAAGACATATAATAGTGAAATTTTATTACCTAAATTGAACTAAGCTCGACCAGGGTTTTTTTTTTGTATTGACCTTACATAATTTTATCCAAATAATGATATTCACACTATCGTAGTGCACTCTGGTTTCATTCATAAATTATAATATAGTGGAAGATCTTCGGAACGTTGAAACTTTCCAAACAACCGTTTATTTTGTTCCAATTTTAAATTTGTCAAACCGGTCGTCGTTGTCGATCGAGATCATACAAATGTTTGCTGTCGACCTTTTTAGAAATACGATGATAATAATTTATATTCACTGTTAAAATTAATCATAAGCTGTTGGTAACAAATATACGACTTTATATTTAGAAAAATTATCTTGAAAAAGAATTCACAAAGGACAATTATTACAGTGACGCCCCCAACCCGTACAACACACGTTTGGTATGTATGCGATTTGTCATCGCTGCCAGTGAACAGTATTCACTCACAGAGTATATGTATGCCATTACTATACGCAATATTATGTTATGTACAATGTGAAAACCCGTCACAAGTATATAGTTATTCGGAAAAAGTAATCGCTATTATATCGTATGATATAGGCGAAAATTGAGTGGAAATTATAGGGGGCGTGTAATATGCCCTCCAAATGTTTTGACGGTATAATAATTTATCGTGTCCGGGCAAGTGTGTACAGGTCAATTTTTTTCAACTTGCATATGATTTAACGTAAACAATTTTATAAATCGTATTATACTAATTCTTCTATGTAATTGTTTGTATTGTATATTGAGCCATTCGAAACGATTATTTAACGATCGAATCTAAACGCTTGCGGTCACCCGTAGTAGAACGTGAAACCTTCAAGATGGTAGAACCACCTCGTTGAATCGGGTTCATGAAGAGTACAGGACTTAGCAGAACAGTTCTTGTGATAGAAAGCTGGTTTCGTTGCTGGGATAATTCAATTGGTATAATCAATATATTCTGTTGTTCATTGTACTACATGCATACATATAAATCAAAAATACTCCATCTATTTCATAAATCCGTGAACCTTCGATTCCGTTCTCGATGTATTCTGATCCTAAAATTATATTCAAAAATATTTTATTTATTATATATATATATATATATATATATATATACATTTATTTATTTATATTTATTTGATTAATTTACGGTCCCTTATCACTTTTATCATTTCCACCCGTCAACAACGAGCTATTCAAAAATTGTATTTCACATCTAATGTTCTGAAATCAGTATCATCTAATCTATTTAATGATATTTTCTTGGATACATCCGCAATACGCGTTTCTATAGGTTATTCTTATCCCTGAATTATTTCTCCCGTTGCATTATCTTCAACTCCTCATATATTTAAAGGATTTATTTTTTATTTTATTTACCCATTCCTATCCAACCAACACTTACGATTTGCTTTTGTTCTTAGCTCATTTAATGTCCCTTACAGTTGCTAACATACAATATCCTCCCAACAACGGTCCGTTATTCATCCACATCCACCACAATACATACTTAACAATCATATATATAAGTTTTCAATTCCTCATTCAAGTTCCTCATTCAAGATTGTTTAAACTATTTGTTACAAATATATAATATACACTGTCACTGTTGCCTAAATGTAATTGTTAAGACTTATTGTACGGTACAAAGTCTCAAAGAAGTCATTAAAAAATCAAATTTTACGTATTAAATGTTTTTCAATCATTTATATTTTATGTTATGTTATTTATAATTTTTCTATTTGATTAGCAATTAGAAAATTTTTAAATATGTGCTAATAATAGATATATTTTTTTTACGTACATTGATAATTTTGAAATTGTACTGTTATAATAGTATATTATTAAGAGTTTTAATAATAAAATAATAATTTAAAACTTACCAGTATATTGACGGCTTGTTCTATATTCTATTAAAATATAAAACTTGAGATAATAAATATTTTATAATTAATTTAATTAAATAATATCAATATTAATTATATAGACTGTATTTCACTGCATTTCAGATAAAAATAAAAATAAACCGTACAAATCATTCAAAATACATTTCTCAGAAATGCACTGAAATATTCCGGGTTCATGTGTAGCAAACTGCAAGCAAATCACCATCAACATGATACACCGGTATTCTCACATCCTAGCAAATATTGGATCAAATTCAAAAAATTCTACATTGGACTAAATACAAAGAAAAAGGTGAAACAGTCTAAGTTTACTATAGATAATATTTAATTTATTTTAAATAAATTGTTAACCTTAGCCATCTTTTAAAATATCTGAAAAGCCCAAAATTCTAACGGTCGTTTTTTTCTGTTGAAAGGGTAGGGTCACTACCCTCTAAATCCACCCCTGATGCATTATTGCTTAAAAGCTGGCCAAAATCAAGTTTTGACTTTTCACGTACTTGCTCGCGTAAATCCACTAAATAAATATATTATTAACGTACGGACATCGGCAGGAGTAGCGGTGGTGGCGGCGGTGGCGTCGTGGACATTTATCTCGAACTGAATGTTTTATTCATGTCACGTGAGACGTGTAAAATATACTATATTATATACACTTTTCGAGCGGAATAACGTTCCGGGTCTAGTTGCACAAATGCATTAGTCATTGATTTTAGAATAGTATACACAGATAAATTCACCATTATATTGTTTAAATATTGGTGAAGCATGTACGTGGACGCAACCACTAGACGTCACCGCAATCGCTTACATTCAAACATTCAATTTGATAAAATAATGGTTTTTTTTTTTTGGTACTCACTGTTATTGGGTAATTCAAAAAACTCCATCAGGAGATTATTTCAATAAGAACAAGAAAACACGATTTTAACTTACAAAAAAATGTAAATACTTCTAAAGTGTAATACGCTAACAATACGTTATACAAATGATGTATTTTCGTCAAGTTTCGGAAGACGAGAGTGAAATGGGCACGACGTCGATGGTTAGAAGAAACGTCACGATGCGTGATATCGATCTCAAAAAGAGGAACAAAATGTAATAAATACATAACACCAAATCAATTTTTCATCAAATGTTTTCACATATTATTCGATAAACCTGAAATACCCAATTGGTCGGTCTGATGTTCTAAGGAATAAGGCAACATTGTTAGTTCACATCAAGCATATACATGTTTATAATATTATTGGTTACTTTTGATTATTATCATATTAGATTCTGAACGGAGTGATGAATGTATTGATTTTACAATGATGTGTGTGTTTGTTTTTTTTTTTATTTAATTGTTTTTTTTTTGTGTCTAACAACACCTTTTTCGGCAGTAAAAATACTTTGATTTCCTTATACAGCAACATTTTTGATAGGAAAGTGAAACTAGATAGTACTTGGGCCAGTCAAAAGTTAAACATTTTCAATAATTTTTAATAGCATCTGGAAAAACCAGAATAAAATTATGGAAAACCACATATTGACAAAATATATTTCTGTTTAAATGCTCTAACTCAAAAATTGTAGACAGTTGAAGTTTTCGACTTTTCTAAGTATTTTTTTTTTTTTTGAAATATCGATAAAAAAAATTGATGTATCCAGAAACCTTGAAGATTTAATACAAGGTTTATTATAAGTTGTACTTAACGCAATTAAAAAAAGTCGAAAATCGTTTCCACACAAATTTTTTTTATAAGCCCGTAAAGTTCAAATTTGTATAAAATATGTTCAAATCGTGATAGTATGCAAGTAACTTTGAAGTTGAAAATTCATCAAGTTTTTAATATTTATATTTCAGGTTCAAAATTTAATACAAGATCATTTAAAAAATTTTCTTCAAATAACTATAAAAAATTTCTATCGGTTCTTCAAAAAAAATTCTTATGATTGTCGGAAATTTAAATTTTTACGATATTGCATAAAATAACAATATATCCTTAAACGGTAAATATTTGTTATTATTCAAAAAGTATAAGTCATAGAAACTAGAAACTATTATCGATTTTGATTGTTTTTAAAAGTAGTGACCTATAATTATTTGTTGTTTTTTACTTGCTAGATTCAGGAAGAATTGAAGATGCTACATCTATAGTTCTTATTAGTAAATATATCGTATTCGGTATATTAAATATTAAAAACAAATATATATATATATATATATATATTTAATTCAATATAATACTTCTATTGAGTTTTTGGAATCAGCGACAAGAACATGAGTTTCGGTAATCAACTGTAAATCATTTTTAAGTGTGAATAGGAGAAAAACCATTTTTTTCCTGCCTCCCATGGACTCAACTCAAATGCACCCTTAATTTTAGCACATTGTTATACAGACACACACACACACTAACACATTCAAAAACACACAAATACACGCGCATACTCATATATAATATAGTGTTAGCAGTGTTCTGTAGAATTAAGTTTCTGCTCTTTAAAAGTCGGATGTAATTAGATCCTTCGGCGTGATCCGGTGTCGTTTTTTTTTTTTTTAGAAATTTTTTTTGTTCATATACACTATATATAATGCGGCCTTATAGATAATGACGGCATCTCTTTATTCGTCTAGCCATCCAATTATTTATACAAACCTTTATTAAAATATATATATACTTCGATGTTTTGCACATTGTTATGCACGATCGCTTTGATGTGCACTGTAATAGCGGCAGCGTGCGGCTTCCCGCAGGCTATGATTAATCTCGTGATTGAATTATTTCTTACAGCCAATGATGATAATAATAATAAAACCCTTCAATTTTTATTTTTTTTTGAAAAAACTTCGTGTAACTCGATTACGTGTTCTCTCTTATTTTCAAACAAATCTAGCGTACCTATTTGATCTCGGGATAGGCTATATCATAATACATAGATAATTCGATTGTCGAACAATAAAGCAAGCTTAAAACTTAAAGAGAAATTCAAAAATTCTTAATCGTAAGTGCATAATAACGTAATAAATAGTAATATGACCGTTTGTTTTTATTAGATCAAATTTCACTAGGTACTTACTTGCTCGATCGTTTCGGTCTTATATTGATTTGCAGGCTCTTCTGCCATATGTACCTACGCATACGTGTATATTGTAGTATAACAAATGCAGCCTCAGAAAGTCCAACATTTACAATTATTACACAATATCTGCTGTATATATTTCAATATTTGTACCCATTCGCTCTTGGTGCAAATATAGCTTCTATTAGATAATTAAAGGAGATAAGAGATTCAAATGTCTCGTCATATTGTTAACAATAATGCATTCATACGAATCGAAATTGCATTCCATATACCCATTCGTTTAAATGTTTAATACAAAGTGACGCTTTTATAACGGGAAAATATCAACAATTAATCCAGTCTTAAATATGTTGCATACTTATACAATATACTAATATTTGTTTTGACACTGACGAAATTGAGAAGATTGCAAAGAAAATCTAAACTGCTCCAAATTTAACGTTTAATAATTTACGATGTACAATTTTTATTTTTACATTTTTATTTCAGATGTTTGACCCTATCTCTATGCAATATAATGTTTGGTACAAAATTTAAAGTATACAAGTGATGATTTTATTAATTATTTCTTAGTTGACTTAGTGTTCTGATAAAGAAACTATCCAGTGGTTGAGCATCAGCATGGGTTTGCAATAAAACACAAATGTAAAAATGTGCATTTATGCATTGAGTTGCATCTGACAAAGGTCGTGAAATACGTTCTATTCACGTCATAATATCAAATATATTTAGTGTGCTGTATGCAAACTGGTCGATCATTTTTTTTATTTAATAAATAAATAAAGAAATAAATAAATATAGCTGACGTTAAAAACTTTGAAGTTTAGAAAACAATCATTAGAAGTGTAGTGCAAAAATCTTCGGACCTTGAAGTTATAATATTTTGTTCGAATTTAAAATATATTATAAATGTTATCGCTGTGCATAAATGCATATTACACAGTAACAATAAATTGTTGCTGAACAAAAGCAATTTTTTTAAGTTTCAATTGATAAGTATTTGATAATGATTATTTTCTTTTTAACATTATTAAATACATAATACTTCTATATGAGGATGGAATATCATCGTGTAATATCTGAATAAATCCGTTTAATTTGAAATATTCGTGTAACCATTCGACGTTATTCTAGTACGATTGTAATAGCGAAATTGATCTAATACGGATGTATTAAATTATATTCTACAGTTTTTGGAAATAATTAATTTGCGTCTGACTTAAAACTTTTCGTCGCATCGAGTCCATCATAATTTAAAATGGTTCCTTGTACTTTGGGAAACTCATACTGCATTCGATGACGATTGAGCGAGTGCAGCACAAGTTCTAGCGGTATGCGAAATGTGTCCTCATAGAATCACGAAACTGTGTATATTAGCAGAATGTACTTTGCCTTGTGGTTTTGTTGATCGCATATAAGGCCTAGGTGAACGACTGTGGTACTCGATTCGTTTCGGAACTTGTTTCTACCTCTGTAGTTCATAACTATAATAATATAAAAGATGACTCACCGTGATACATCCCGGTGGAATTGATATTTCTATAGATATGACATTTTTTAAAAAAATGTTTCTTTTATTGATTTAAAGGTTCCTGTCTGAAGAACTGTTACAAAAACTACTATTTCTTTTCTTATTCAAATATTTTATCATCCTATATTTCCCTAGAATATCCCTATTATGCTAAGCCCCAGGATAGTAGGATAATTTGGAAAATATTAGATGGTGATGATAATATATATATATAATATATACTATGTGTTCATTATATATGAAAACAGTTAATCGGCTTATCCGTAAATTTAATGAGACATACTAATTAGACATAGGGATATTATATTTTAATTGATTCGTGGGATATATGAAAATACAATTATAACACGAATATGTTTCCATATAATAAACACACGGTATATATAAATGTCTTGAATAAAAATAAAATTTAAATTTTACACAAAGATTCGAGCGCAATTTTGTTTATAAAACGAGGGTTTTGCAATATTTTCTACTTTCGAGAACAAATACCATTATTATTTTGCATCAAACACCGTAAAACTACGATATAACCATATAACAGACGAGGTTACCTACTATAATATTATTATGTTTCAAAACACAGAACGATAATTGTTTACAGATACTTTTTGATTGTTTGCGAAACAATGCATTTAATATTATTAATTACACATATTAATAAAATCGTATTTATTTTGTTGACATTTGTAGTAATTTGATAGAAGTAAAACTTAATGAAGTTGTGTGGATATAATAGGTTTATAATCAGCACACTTACGAAACTGTAAAAGTCGAAATTACTTTTATTGCTACCTACCTATGTACTATTATTATTATTTCAAACTACTAATGTTTGTTATAGTTGTGAAGTTATAAACCATATTTTATTCTTCTATTAAGAGTATCTACGGTGTATACCAACTATATTTAGAAACTAATTGTTCGGAATGTGTAATCAATAATCATAATGCATCATTAAACGATTTTTCAATTAAAAATGTATTGATTTTAATTTTTAACATTTTCATTTTCTACTCCAAATATTAAATACGGATATAATTTGAAGCATTATAAAATAGAAATAAAATTTATTGAGAATAGAATAACAAACGATCATCGGGAAATGAAGAATTTTATTACTCGGAGATAAAAAGTAAAAATAATAAATAACAATTTGTTATAATAAATCTTAAAACCGTTTAAAACTTACAGAAACAAGGAGATAGTTACTACGAGAAAGAAAAAACAAGATAAAAGGATGTACTTCAATTAAACCGAAATTATGTTTGTGCATATCTGTTTTAAATATAATATAAGAGTTATGCGGTGTACTACGTTTTGTATTTTCTTAAATTAATAGAACTTAAAAGCCCGAAGTTGCGTGAACGATCTTTTAATCAGACGCCTTGCCACGCTGAAGTTTAACCACCACAGCACTGAGTTTTTACATAACGTATATTATAATGTTATTTTCCCAGAAACGTTATGGTTAGCACATTATTATTGAATGCATTACAAGAGTTTTTTGAGAAAAAAAAAATTATTAATTTCTTCGTGAATGTATAAAATAATGTACATACACATGCGCATTGCGTATAAATATTATTGGCATGTTTTTAATTTAATAATTTCGTACTAAGGTGGGTAAAAAACTTCTTAAATCGTTTTTTATCGGTTTAAAATGACTTTGCACGTAAAAGCGTACCTAAACATACGGTACAGTTGCAGCGCTCGCGGTAGATGACCAAAGTGCGAAATGGCTTCGACTGTCCCCAAAAATCATGTACTTTTTTTCAGTTTCCATTGGTATTTAAAACATTATCTAAATTTATTGCACCAAGTACTTCCTTGATGTCTGACGATATTTCAAGAAATGAGTAAACGAGCAAGGAAAAATAATTTCAAGTTAAATAAAGAATCAGTAATTAATCGCTCACGACTCATGAGTTACTTCGGTGGTACGCCGTACCTAATTATTATATATAATTGTAACTATTACTGTTCAGGATCGAATATGAAACGAATGAAGCGTCTAATGCTGTAGTGGTGTATTCAGATATATTATTATTATTCGCATAAATTTGTTATTTTCGAAATATTTCTTTACGCTCGTCCTGCGCAACATAAACTCGGTTGCGTGCGAAGTCTATCCTGCAACGTTCGTGTTTTTGTTTATAACGCAAACCGAAGTATTAACAATATTAATCGTACGGTTTTAAATACTTGTACGGACCTGCAATAGCGGTCGGTCGAGCATAAAATATATATAAAAAACTAATGCATTGGTCGCAAGGGGAAATAACGTAACTGCAGTATACGAATGCATGTGGTTTAACGCGAACGAATTTGTTGGCAGGAATGAGAGCCGAGAGGTGTACACGGCAATAGGTATAATAATAATAATAATAATAATAATAATACGTATATCTGGTGCGTGCGTACGGTTATAGATGATTTTTCCACGTTTCACCCCACTGTGACACACGACGTTATAAAAATCACCGGACGTCCGGTCGAACTGACAGCGTGATTTTTATAATTTTTTTTTTTCTATGTATATACATATATGTTTTTTTTTTTTTAACTAGAACTCCCTAATTACACTAACACGGTGCCCGACCTATTGTATTTGTGTGCGCGCGTGTGAATCGATCTGCCAATCTGTTACAATACACACATACACACGTGCGCGCGCGCGCGTGCATATATATATATATGTTTAACTGTATTTGCAGATAAAACATTTCTCCCGGGGAAACCCCACTCACGCCACAACACCCTGAGTACACAATGGGTGTACTGGTGGAGGAGAGGAGACACACGTCTTGTTCATCGTCGGGAGCCTACATAATACGCGCGCGCGTCCGGCGAACGGTGCAATAAGATATACGGTCCGGTAATCGGCTACGTGGCAGCAACGATAAATTTCCTAAGAAACCCGCCGCCGTCGCCGAGCTGTGGGTGGAGGATACGTGTACATGTATATATATATATATATATAAGTATTATATATGAATATATATATATATACCTCTTGATCGTCCTGCTGGAACTATAACTGGTGGGGAGAGGACATCGGTCGGTTCGGATCGCGGCCAGTCATCCGGGCGGCGCCTGCTTTCAGGTGCGAGTGAATATCATGCACCGCCGTTCCACGATGTATACCCTCGTCCCATCCCTCGGGGAGGCCACTCGTTCCAGACCGATTCGTGTGTTTTGACCGTCTTTATAGCATCGTGTTCATTTGCTTTTTATATCCTTTTCAATCGCATCTTCCGTCACGTAATCCGCGAAGGCCGACATTAATTGTATACACTTGTTTTTTGTTTTTTTTTTTTTTTTTATCAAATCATCCCGTCCGTATGTACCTTTTTTTAGCGTTACTGACATCGAGATCCTCTCCGTCAAACAACCTACGTAATTATTTTTCTAATTTATTAATAAAATATGTACTTGTTTTGTCATTGGTTAGGCTCACGTTTGTAAATGACACGTAAACACATTAACACGGCGAATGCACAATAAAAGTATTCTTTCGTACGTCATGGTGGGCGCATGCAAGTAGTACTTAATGTATTACATAATATTATGTATTAAAATTTTACTTACCTACCTTGATTTGTTTAATATTTTTCATTGAACCATTTGCAATGCGTAGTACCTTTACAACGTATACGACGTATATCTACTGTAATACACAATGAGGTTGCTGTTGTTTTGATTTCCACGTATGGTATACTCATAGTTCATCGTGGGATGATTATATAAAGAATAACCAAAGTATATTGACACGTTTGTAAACGCATAGATCTGTGGTGATAAATTGTTTAACGTTGTATGCCAAAAACATACCTACAAACCTTTGTACACGGAATTTACTTTATTTAATAGATTTTCAATTTTTCCTTTATTCTAGCCATGCGCAGTAATGAAATTCACTATTTCCAATACTGCATACTGTGATGTATATATTAAGTGCCGATGTGAATCCTCGTCGACCTAGCATAAAATGTAAATAATATTGCATTTGAAAAGGATGAGCGAAAGAGATGCGACACACCGAAAACGTATGTGTAAATAATTGAGCATACACACGGCAATGTTGGAATTGCATTACAAGTCGTATAATAATCATAAAAGTTAAAATAATATAATACAAAGTACATAAATATACACACACACACACGCACGCGCGCACACGCGTATACAAGCATTCGCTCGCGTACATACATATAGGTACATGATGGTGTTTTGTAATATATGTGTATATTATATGTATTTATTTAACGTAAACGGTTAAAATATAATATAGTTATATATATGTACAAGTACAACGATTCGGCGCGGAAACTACACAATAAACGTATATTATCGTTATCGTTATAATTATGATATATTTATATTATAATATTATACAGTCCTGTAAGACGAGTCGTATAATTACATAGGCTAGTTTGACCGAACGAATAATGATAATATTCAATTTACAATAAATATTACCAATAAACTGCTGTAGTAATCTGCAACATCGATGTACACATACATGATAATAGTATATTATAACATAAATCAAAGCGACGAATTTGCTTATTACACTCGTGGTCATAATATTATTATTATTATACAAGTACTCCAGCGGCTCGATGTCCGTGGTGAATGTTTTAATTTAATTCTTACAAAATACACGATAACACTTACTAAAAAAATGTAACATTATATATTATGAAGGAGAAGGGCATAAAAAAAAAAAAAAATTACTAGTCCATTTCGGTTTTGGTTTAGCTTCCGCCACCACCACTCTGATCCACGGCGTTTCCATTGCACATCGTTGCACCGATCACCTGCATCTCAGCACCATCGCGGCCATGCAACAAGATGAGCCGGCCAATACGAGCCAACCGACCCGCAAGTCGTACGATCGAGTCGCGTGTGAGTTGAGCGAGCTGTTGTCCGTCGGCAACGAGTTGAAAAACGTTTCGGAAGATCCGAAGCCACCACCACCGTTTTCATTGTCATTATTACTGTCGTTGTCGACACCACCATAGTCTGTGCGTACAAAAAAAAAAAAAAAAAACAGACAATAAAAAAATAACGTTAGTACATACATTAGCTGCGCGTTCACCGGAATAAGGTGTGCGTATATGTGTGTGTGTTGAGCGGTTTTTAAACTTTTAGTTTTTCTCCTCCGTTTGTAAATGTGTAATCACCTTATAACTCATTCCGTGTAACCGGTGCCTCGACAGAAATCAGAAATAATGTTTTTACACCTGGCCACACACATCCCAGTATTGCGTGCGAGACAGAAGTTTTATTCGAATACTGGCAGAGACGCCCTTGAACTTATTGTTACAAATTACTGGATCGACGTTTGGCGAGTTCGTACTTTAGAATATTTTTAAGTAATTTTTCCGTCAATGAGAGAAGAAAATTAATCATGAAACTCCTCTACTCGAAATTGTCGACTTTTAAACTATTATATTACTATGAAAATTCTAAAAAAAGAAAAAAAATGTTTAAATTGTAAAATATTGCACAGATGGTTTTGTACTAAATCAGTGATATTGGATGGATCAACTTCAAGAAACGTAAGCAATATTTCGTTTAAAAACAATTTCCATAGTGCAATTGAACGGCTTGGCTCGGCTTTGTAAAAGCTAGATAACTCCATGATTAAAATTCGTTTTTATTTTCAGACATAGGAGAAAACGTTGTTGTCTGCGTTTAACTGAGTAAAATCTAGGCACATCGAATAATAATATAATTGTATGAAATTTATTATATGTTTTTATATTGTTTTTTTGATTTTCAAAAATAAAATTTGAATCCCCGGACACAACGTAAGAAGACACTTTATCAGCTTGACAATTTTATTATTTAAAATAAACATTAAGAAAACAAGGAATAATGATAAATCTACTCGTAGATAATTCAAAAAGCTTTTACGAAGCCTAAAAGTGTTCCGTGGAACACGATCTTAGAATCACCACATGAGTAATAATAAAATACGTCAATATCAAATAATCGATTGTGTGTGAAAATACCTTTATGGTCGTCCTCTGGTCCTTCGGTAATTGTCATGGATCTCGACGGAACTTCAATCTCTGCGAACAAAACAAGTAATATAGAACAAGAATTCTCAATATTTTGAGAACCATGCTCTCTTTCATAATATTATACTATTTCATTCCCGAAAAAAAATTTCAATTTAGTTTATTTAATATTATTTTAATAACGTTTTCATGTTTCGTGTATTCTTTAAAATATTCATGCCTCCCTTGAAATGTTTACATGTATCTCTAGAGAGACGCGTTCCCCAAGTTGAGAACTTACTATTGATGTAAAATAACTCATTCAATTTATATTTCGATTGCCCTAATCGTATATTATAATATAATATAAAAATATTAGAATATTTAGTTATCCACAATAATATATATATATAACTTAAAAAACAATAAATGCCAAACAATTCATAAAAATACTTTTAAAATTTATTGAAATTTTTTTAATTTAATAAATCATTAGATATTGGAAATTATTACGGATTATGATTTTTACCGATAAAATTCAATAGTTTTAGTTAGAGTGATTTTTAAGCAAGTACACAATTCATTTATTTATTGTTATCAACATTTTCGGTCAAAATACGATTACAACGTAAACTAGGTATACAACTTTATTTAAACTTTTAATCGAGTAAACTTTGTAAAAACATTTTCCGTAAGATGATTACTTGATTACTTCATATCTATATAGTATAACACAATATTCGGAACTACGTAAAAGTTTTGTTATTAATTCACCAGAAAAATATGTACCTGTAAAATAATAATTCAATTACAGTGCAAAGAGTTGGAAATACATCAATTGTTATAATGTTCGTTACTGTACATCACACAAAAAAATTGATATTTGAGAATTAGTTTAGTATGCACGTACCTAGTTTTAAATGCAACTGATAATATTGACTACAACGAACATTTTTATCCAAATCTTATAAAATATAATATAGAATATTTCTGATAAGATTTCAAAAATGATAGGTACAGAAAAATGTATTCAAACGTTTAAATTCAATGGAAAATGCTCAAATTTGATGAATATAATTATTGTACAGTTACATTTTTTTTCATACCTCATGAAAAATATACAGGATTTAAAAAATATTCATTAGGACTCGTTGTAAACGAAATGTGTAGTTAAATATATTTTGACGTTTCTATTGACCATAGATCGGTAATGGTTAATATTTTAAAATAATTTGAGAAGTCAACAAGTTTCTTTTGAACATAAATTTTTACATGAATCGAATAATTTAAATATTAGTATTGGATCATCAATCGAATACATTTACCCAAAGCATTTACTGAGTATATGGGTTCAACCTTAGGAAACATATACGTTGATCAAACAAAGAGATAAATTCTGACGTTTCTATGAATACGAAACTATATTATATCAAATAATATATACATGTACTTGGGTATGAGTGTATGACTTACCTAAGCACATATACAGTAGGTATAATATATGATCAATAAAATCACTTTTAAACTTTACTTTTGTTTTCAACACAAATAAACGATTGGCACGTCGGGCTTTAAACTGTTTTATTTTTCAGTAAATTAGGTTACACGCGACCATACGTGCTCGAAATTATATCAAAACTCGCGTATACATTCCCGTGTTTTCAGTGCAATGATTGCATAAAATATTATTTTATTTTATATTATAATAATATTAAACATTCACAACCGTCACTCATCATTTTAATTCCAATGACATTTTGTCGCGTTATCTTTCAGACGCGGTCGTGTACCATCGTCTCGGCCGGGGGCTTATTATAGAAATTATAGAAACGATCATTGCCGACAAATCCGGAAATTATGTTGCCATGCGATAAACGCGAATGTTGTCTCGAATTAACTTTGACATTGTCGTCCTGACAAATGCGAAATAATATAGCAGGTGAATAGGTAATTTTCCTTCTTGATGGCCATCTAACATTTCAAATTAATTAGCGAATCACGTGCAACAGAAAATTAGACGATTTAACCGTCTAGGTGTATAATATATTATTATAACAAACCATTTAACAGTGTTACATAATTCCGGTCATATTAAACGCTCAATGGCTGCAATGGGAACCCAACCACCATATTATCACCATCATACAGTGCCAACACACACATTCGACGCTTATTAAATATTCAACAACAGCTAGTGTACGTATAATTATATAAGCGTCAAGTTATAAAAAAGCCATGGAAGCTTATTAACTTATATTAACTTTCCAAAAAAAAATTTTTAACATTATGAGCCCGAGAATTGATGTATTTATTTTTTTTTTCTTAATTGTTAAAAAAATTTTAATTCTTAAGACTTCTAGAGCATTTATCAAAATTATTTGTACTAAACAAAGGTTCATTCATTTTTTTTTTTTGTTACTTATTAACGAATTATTACTAATCAACCAAATTACGACTTTTAACGATTTTTTCTACATTCATAGTGCTATTTTTAATTATTGGTAAACGAGTACAACTTTAAGAATATCAATACAGCCGTGTGCAGGTATTATAATCGAAATTATTGTTTAAAAAAATAAAACAGTAACTCCAGAGTCTCCTGTTTATTTGACGACGATATACGCGTATCAAATGCAAAAGTATCCGTTGTTTATAACAACGAACCTATATGGTAGCATTAAAAAATAGATCGTTAACGCGTGCAGCTATATTCTTAGAGAGGTACCGTATTTTGTCATGTGAAGAATATCTGTTGCAGAAAACCACAACGGCCGCGGTTCAGGTCTCGCGAGAAAACGAACACACAACATTACAACATAATAATATTATCTTAATTATATACGCCTCGAACCTCTTCAATAAATGTAGACGTGGCGCGGTAAACATAGAGTATTTATTCATTTGTGGCTATTATTAACAGAATTGTAGGGACGTTATTATTATTTATATTTTAATTTTTTAGCTGCTATTTCATCTAGTACACAATACTTTGATAGCTCGACAGTTACTACACGTATTATGGATATAAATAAAGTTGGAAGCCAAGCTTCCGAGATACAAGGAATTACAGTTTTATAGCAATTTCAGATTTTCAGATCAAGTATAATAATATTTGGATTAGAAATTAAAAGAAATATTAAGAGTTTTAAGATATAAAAATTTAGCGTTTAGCCTGTAGAGCAGGGCCATAAAATAAAATATGAGAACGTGTACAGAATAGAGAATCATTGAGGTCGAGTTGTAATGAGACACTGGGTATGCGACGGCACAATATAAAATAGAGCCACGGGAACCGATGACGGGGTCGATCGCAGTTATTGTTTTGTCATTAGACGTAGTGTATATAGCGTTCGTGGTACTGCCCGTGCAGAGGTAACGGCGCATAGTCCGAACGACAAATCCCCGAACGCCAAAACAAAATATTTTAAACCCTATATTATGGTACATTTTATACCAATTGGGTCACGTGGTCTTGTAAACAACGGGGACGTGTTGTACATGTGTAGGTGTGTGATATTGTAGTCCTGTCACAGTGTGCGCACTCTCTTCTGGACTCTGGAGAATACCCCCCCTGCCCCCTCCCACCGTAACGTCTGAGATTTGTAACGTGGTCGACGTGGTACTACGTGTTTATAATACCTATATGTATGGAAAACGATTTTATACACATTCTACCTACATATTATTATATATTGTGAAAGTATAATAATGTAAATGGACGATGCTGCAACGATCGTTTTCCTTTGTCCAAATTTCATAATACACAATCATCTACAGGGCAGTAAATAATATACTAAATGCCAATGGTGATGACGTTTGCTGACTCCAAGGCAAAATCGCGTCTCCACATCATGGGTAGAACCTCTGGTTTCAAACACCTAACTTCTAAGAACTATAATATATAGATGGTCGAGGACGAAATTTGATTTTTTCCACAGTAAATCACATTCATACAATTCGCAGAACGTGACATGCGCACCGGATATACGTAGTGTCAAAACAATGTCAATCGCGTGTTTTCGATCGCGAAGAAGTGTTTTGTGTTATTGCAAATGGCTCGCGCAAACGAGAAAAATCATCTTGTCTTGTATTTGACACTCCTTCTAGAATAAATCCGAAATCGTACGGGAGATATGCCCACGCATCACCTCGAATACATATTATAATATCAGATTATAGAATAATACCCATTTTTTTTTTTTTTTTTTTTTATAAACGGAGACGGTGACGGCGACTGCAACGACGACTATAACTGACAGTTGAATAATATTATATGCATAAATTATAATATATACTACCATGATGTACGCTATCATCGCGGAGAGACCCGATTAAACGCGTGAAATGAATATTATTTCCACGCGATGAGTACCGCACACACGTTTCGCTCTTGTCGCCGTAGACGAGTAGCGAACAGCAACAGCAGGTTATTTCCCGACGATATCTTTTCGTTCGAAGCCGCTCGCGAGAACATATAGCATAATATGTGTAATAATACACTGATAACGGCGTACCTACGTATGATTGATGTTTCTTTTGTGAAAATCTCCTGTGCGCGACGTGTCATCTGGTGCGAGGAAACCAAAACAGTCACACTCGTTTATTTTAGCCCCTGTATTCGATACAAGTATATATATATACATGGTTCGCGTGACGGCGTTTCTAAAATAAAAATAAAACGCATTTGGAAAACAACACCCTTCTGCAGAGTAACATGATGTGTGTACAAGATGTGGATGTGTGACGGGGGGGGGGATGCGGTGCGGTGCGTCTTAGCCAATGTGTCTATCATCTGAAGTGCGCGCAGTGTACACAGAATAATAAATCGAGAGATTTCGCCGCGCCCGCGCCATTGGAGTTGAAACCATGAAACCATCATCACAATTCATACACACATGAAATACGAATTCGCAAAGTCCAAATCGCACACTTGCAGGTATACTCGGGTACATAACATGATAGTAACAACTGATAACCATGGGCCAATGTTGAATGTATTAAAATTCATGAATTACGCAAGCACTATATAATATTGTGCGCCGATAATTAGCAAAATACTATGCGCACTAAAAATCCACAAACATGCGTTAAAACATTATTCGATATGTACTGGACACTATCCAAAACAATATGAATACTACATATTATTTTATCGCTATTACCCGACGAGTATCACACAAAATCAATGGAAAATGAAATAGTTAACTAGAAAAAAAAAAATCAGGATGCTGATTATGATTTTATTCTTCTTTGATATGCAATATTTATATTATATATAATGTTACTTCAGAATATTACTAAATGTGTAAAATTAAAACAGAAACAGTTGTACACGCATTTGACAGCAGACGTCTAGAATTAGATACATAAAAACCATCCAAAATAATTCCTTGATCTGCGTAATTGTTATTGTCTCAAATTCTAAGCTATTATATGAATAAAATTGAGCGATGTATTCGTTAAAAATAGTCTGTTACTCTGGATCACCAAATGTGCAGTCCTCATTACGTTTAAGTTAAACAAAACGTGTGATGATAACATCAACAGATGGACTATACACATATAACAGCATAGTTGAGTTTTCCGTCTCCACGGCACGGAGCGCTTATCCATCATTTCTCAAACAATGATCTTACGTGTAAAAAAATAGCTACTCGTATTATTGTACATACACGTAGGTGTATAATATTATAATATAGTGTGCGCTAAATGGTCTGGTCATTTTCTCGACTTTGCTCTTTTGAATCAAGAGTTCTGCGCGCGCAAATAGAAAAAAAAAAGTCCTGGCGTGTGTTCGTCTTAAATCGGCTTTACCAATGAATTGCTTATAGAGATACTATTATACGTGGCGTGTTGTTTACAATAGTATGACTTTGTGACGTTATGTGCAGAACGCGAGAGCCTATGTATTTATAATATAATATACTAGAATGTACATATTATTTGCTCAGCCGAGGGTAACCGAGAATTGTTGTCAAACGTAGGTATAGACATAACATGTGAGCGCACGGTAAAAGCAATGTCGTTTTTATTTATACTTCAAGCATATGAAATTAAAAAAAAATAACGTCATTTCACGAATCATAATACATTTGCGCGGCTTTCCGATAAACACACATAATGGCGAAATACTATGTGGTCTAGGGTGTACGAATGCGTGACTCTCACGATTGGAACGCATATATCGCATATGAAATCATTTCGTACACAACGAGGTTTTTCTTTTAAGGACAACAAATGTTTTTTTAACACTAAATTGTATAAAAGATCAAAATAACAATATATTATATTATATAGTTGGATGGTAGTCGTTCTATTACGTATAATTAAACGAAAACAATTGTATGAAAACGTTTCATATGCCTTCGACAAATAACGCAGTAACCCACACTCCTATATATAGTTAGATACCCAACACTGTTTTATGAAAAACGAATCTTTTAGAAATAAGTTCGTCACTATTATTATAAATTATTAACAGTGAATTCATATTAAAATGTTTTTATCAAATAACTTTATTCTAAAGCGTAGTTTAGGTTTTATTATACAAAAAGGGTTAATTCGAAATATTATTATATCTATTGTCAATAGTTATATATATTGAGTATATATATTGAGATAGTGCTTGATAAATTTTGGACATTCTTTCCACCAATTCATTTCAGCGTAGAGGTAAAAAGTGGATTTCATTTATCTACTTATAATGTTGCCCCTTACATTACCGTAATAATATTTTACGGTTTGTTCTTGTGATGATACGAAAGCGAAATTAGTTCATAGTTTATTAGTCAATTATGGCATGGACGTTCCCACAGAGGAGGAGAGATATGGGTGTTGGATCCCTTCATGGCCTTTTTTTTAGATAAGTTGGATTTTCGTGTTTAATTGGTATTTAATGATGATTAAATTTAAAACATTGTTCCCGCCCCCCCCCAAATAAAAAATACTGAGAACGCCTTTGACTTACGGTCTAGTTTGATGAATCCATCGGTTTCGCCCAGTGAATTCTTCGCCACACACTTGTACGACCCAAAATCTTGCGGTGACAATTTTCTAATCTTGAGAATCATGTACTTGTTGTACCCGTTATCTGTGGATATGGCCTCATATTTTTCCCCTGAAACCGTCATATCTACTTCTGTTCATTTTTTACACAATCCCGCTATCGTGTGAATATTCACTTACCCGAAACGATCATGTCACCCTTTTCGGTAGTCCAAAAGTTTATGGACGTCGGAAACGCCTCGGTGTGACACTCCAACTTGATGTCTTGTCCGATATAGCCGCCCACCAGTTGATTCGAAATGGTCAACATCGGAGGAACTACAAAAAACGATAAACACTCACATTTTACACCTCCAAACATCAATTTAACATCGAAGTGATTTAGTGATAGACATATAAAATTAGCATCCATCAAAACGTTTTTAAAAAGATTTTCTTAACAATAATATGTCGTTAACATTTAACAATTAATATAATTATTATTCGTCATAAAATTATAATATCTTATTTGTTGGTTCATGGGCGTGTTATAATATTATGCTTATATCGTATACATCATACAAATATAATATTATTAAACTACTGCCAAAAACTCAAACAGTAAGTTCCGAAAATTTGAATGTACTACGTCATAGATCTTACGGTCATGTATTTTATTATGTTGATTATATTATCTATAAATATATATATATATATATTATATATTACTACATTAGTGATGAACAATGCCTCCATATATTGTACTCGTATATATGATCCATGCCCAAATGTAATATACGTAACTATATAGATAATATATATTATTGTACATAGAAAATAAAGGATAACAAATCAAATATTTCTGGACATGACGTTCCTTTTGATTTTTGATTTGGGTGAATGAGAGTAGCATAATAATATATAGCTATATTTTTATTATTTTTATTTGTTAAGTGGAATTCACAATAGAACAAAAGTAGGCGAACAATTTTAAAATTTGGTATTCAAATAATATACCCATAATATCGTTTAAAATTAATACACTAATGACAGTCTGTTTACTTGAATATTTTACTGTGCTGTATGTTCAGTATATAATGCTTCTAACAAGATTTACTTCTTGCCAAACGATAAAATTCCATTTAAGTGGTAATTTATTATTTTGGGTTATTATATACTTACATTGGACTTTGAGCGTGACTCTTTTGCTAATGGACGGAGGTACACCGTTCGAGGCTATACACAAATAAGCGCCCATGTGAAGCCTACTCACTCTCGTAATATGCAACACTTCGCCGTCGATAAAATTAACTGAAACAGCATCAAATCATGTTAATAACTTATAAGTATAGTATAGTATTAATATTGTTTAATTTACCGAGATGTAATAATTTAAACATTGAAGAGGGATTGCAAGTGAAAATATTTCCACGTATACAATATTATAATATATAATATTGTATTATAATTGTATATTATATTATAAGAAGAGGAGAAAATATTATTAATAATTTATATCTGACGCACTAAAGTTAGAACAACGTACGCTTAAAACCACGTCATGTTTGTAAAAGTGTTCTTGTGGAATAAATATAAAACATAGTAAGTACTTAAAAATATAAGTAAAAATATTGAATATATCAGTGATCTTTTATGCGAAAAAAATAGGTTCGGGTTAATTAGTTCTTCCTCTCACAGAACTAACTAAAAGAGTATATTTAATGTAAACGTAATATTTTTATTTGATCATTTGAGTTTCGACTTCAAAAGTGAATATAATATTCTATGCTTCTTTTATAGAATTGTACGTTCGTATATGTTAAATATATTTTGAGAGTACATAACCAATTAATGATATAGAAATATTAATTAAAACATATATCGTCTATGCGAAACTACTTTATTCGACCAGCAATAAAAAAAAACCATAGGAATATTATAGGAGCAAAATCCTTGTAGATGTATTTGTCTTGCCCCTAATTCCAAACAATAAATGAAAAATATAATAGATATTAAATTATTTTAAATTATTAATTATTATATTATATACATCCATTGTACCTTTTTTCCCCAAAATTATAAAAATGTCGATCGGTTGAATGCATAATATAATATTTAAAAGATATTTACAATTATCACTTCTTTTTGTATTTTTAAACTTTTTAAAACACTTTTTTGTTTTCGTACGACGAGTATCTATACATGTATATTTATTATTTATATATACAGTGCATACGCAAACTACATTCTGCACAAAGTTTATACATGACACATATATATTTTATATAATACGTATACGAGTTTCATTACGAGATAAAAATAATATCATAAATATACGTATCTTGCTTCTGGTGGTTTTCATAAGACCCGTATTAAAATAAAATTACAGCAGATAAAATGACAGCATTTTGCAGCACGTTTTTCGCTAAAATATTGCGCGTAATTGCGTGCGAAATAGAGAAAGTTTAAAAGTTAACAACGCGGCTATACGTGTGTACATATAAATATAGTTTGGAAGTTGCGAGAGCGCATAGTAAGTCATACTCCATATACTGCATAGTGGTGTGGATACTGTGAATCAAAAGATTAAAAAGTTTTTATTTTTATTTTTTACTTCTCCATTGATTTCCGGCATTAAAAATTCAATCGGCCAAAACAATGTTTATGCAACGCCCATTTTCCTTATACATCATAGTGAACACGTTTTTCAATTACGATCGTTACGATGTATTTATGTTTTATGCATAATCTTAACGATTAAAGGCGTTATAACGTCATTACAATGAACTCGAAAACTAAGAAATGCGATTTACGTGCTATCAAATAATGGTAATAAACAATATAGTACGATGGTAAATAATAATGTTTAAAGCACATTGAGTTTTAAATTTGAAGTAAAAAAAGGTACTTCCCGAAAACTATTCAACTTTTTCGACGAAGATAAAATAAAATATATTAATATGTGTACTTAAGAAGCGAATCGCGTATGTGTATATATATATCATATATGACTGCTGTATATACGTTTTGGAAATCACACATTAAAACATAATTATGAATTTTCTTTGCCAAATAATTATAATATGGTTATATTATATTATAATTTAGCCTTAAATCCATATAATTAGTTATAAAATGTCTTAGGTAATTTTACCGTCGAAACACTGAAAAGGAATTAGTACAAAATAATATTATACTTGTATATATTAATTATTAAATATTATTGCAATACCTATAGGTCATTGCAGACTGAGGTTTAAACGTCGATTTTTATCTGTTTAGGTTGGTAATACGCGCTCACCAGAGCTAAAAATTACAAAAGCCTCGTAATGTTAGTGTATAGCAATAATATTATAGCATATAATATTATTATAGCAACGTGAACAGTTATTTCGTTCTGTAAGATAATTACATATATGAAAAACAATTTTCTTTCGTAATATTTTACCATTTGTTAATATCATTTTCAAACAACTTTAGGCGATCCTATTGTACAATATGTCGATTCAATTTTTAAATATAAAATAACTATCCTGACTGCCTGACTGATTCATTTCGTCAGCTATGAGTATGAAATTCGGTCAGCATACAGATCAGTTTTATATAAAGACCCACTTAGAAAATAGTTTCTAAAATTCATCCCCTAAAGGGGTTGAAAGGGTTAAAAGGAGTAAAAATAAAAATAAAATCGTTTAGCCTTTGAAGTTATGGTAGGTAATTTACTAACTAGTAATATCGATAAAAGTCATAGTAACAAAAATTATGATAATAATAAAGAATTAAGATTATGCTAATAAATTGAAATCATTTATTTATATTCAATATCAATTTAAAATTATATTATAGTCTTAATAATTATTTATTACTATTACTTTTATTTCATATGAATTTACATTTAGTAATTTTAGATAGAATGATGTAGTTGATAATACATTTAACTCTATATGTCATTAAAAATATATAAATGCTGTTTAATATAGTTAAATTGTAGTTTATATATACTTGTATACGGAAAACTTTCGTTAACGATCAACTTTGAAAAAATAAGTTCTAAATAATGCTAGTCTTTCAGTAAAAAAATCAACCGTGACGTATAAATGAATAACAAAGAGGATTTTTGTAATATTTTATGCGATTGACGGTAAAGTTAAAACCAATAACATAAAAATGTATTGAACGTTTTATTTATGGTCAGAGTGCCGACCAACAAAAAACCAACTGTTTGTTAGTTGTAAATAAGATAAATAAGTAAGTAAGTAAGTAAATGTATTTCCGTATAGTTTCGCCCTTGAAAAAAGTCGAATTAACATTACTTATCAGCTGGCTTCAGTAAAATACAATCAATTAGGAAACTTCCAAGTATAATTTTTATTGATTTTGTAAAAAATGTATAGTATTGTAATTTTAAATTCAAAATTTTACCGCAATGTTTTGCTATGCAGTTATAATATCGTTATAAAATGAATATTTGATCCGTTCGAATTAATATTATAGCTATAAGTATAACTAACGCCGAAGTGACTGCAGTGTTCTACATTACTGCCGTTACAGGTAAATATTTATATTTTTCAGTATGAATAAACATTTCCACGACGACGTCCGAGAAGGTGAAGTGTGTTCAAATACCGCGTGCAAATCGCAGGTTAGCGAAGCCGTTATATATATGCTTCGAATGAAGACATGGTTCTGCTTACAATTAAGTGAAGACATAATTCTGCTTACACTTAAGTACAAAGCTCAACAGAAGAAAATTATTGTTGATTTGTCATCCGAAATGAACAAAACGAAAGGTTTCCGCAACTGTTACAAGCTCGCGATAATATAAGTACGAGTTAAATGTATACAGCTGGTGTATTAACATTGAATATTCCTTTTCGGTTGATTTAAAAGTTCAAATTAAATTGAAGGATCAAGAATAAGAAGGTATGGCTCTAATGTTTGATCACTTACGAAGTATATCGGACGCATTGATCGAAGAAAATGAGTTGACGAAGAAGAGAATTAAAATATTGTCCGTAGAAAATATTGATTTAGAACCGAAGTTAGTTAGAACAACTAAGCTTTTCTCAGTGGCATCAGCTGGTCTTAACGAAAAGCCGGTCATTTCCGGCCGATGAATTCACCAAGCATTGTGAGTTAAAATAATATGTCCACGAACAATATCGAATGGAGACGACGATCAATGAAGACCACGGGCCTTCAGTGAAAGAATCGCTAGTCCTTAAACTCGCCAACCGACTTCGAAATTCGAATAATCCGAGTGTGTGCGAATCGAAGGTACAATCACATTGGCTTCGCGTAACCGCAATCGTTATATTATATTATCCTCTATACGTGCAATGTGTAACATATTGTAATTTATGTGTGATGCACAATGTTTGTAAGATTTCACAGGAAACAGTGATTACGTTAGATTGTTAGTATCGAGCTCTTGGACAGGATTACGGAAGAAGAAGGGCTAACATTGCTATTATCACTTTTGCAGTGCTCATATGCTATCGATTCGTACGTTGCCGAGATTTAAATTATCATACCTACACATTAATATTCATTATTGTGATTTTAACTATACCCATATGTGTTCTCAGCAAATAATGTTATAGCTGTTTGTCTTACGATAATTACAGAATTGACGGTCATTGGCTATGGGGAAACGATACCGGGCGGTCAAAAAAATGCGGCTTGTAGAATCTACAATTCTATTCAATAGATATTATTATAATGGATGTATGTATTCAATTTGAATGCAATGATAGTTATCATGTATAGTATACATTGTTTACGAAAAACTATTCTAAACGGAGTTGAGTTGTCAATCAATGATGTAATATTTAAGTTGTAATATATTTTATTTTGATACAAATAAAATTTAATAAGTACAAGCGAAATATTATGGAAGTTTAAGTATGTAAGTAAAGAAAATACTAATTTAAGCATTTTAAAAATGTTTCAAGTTTTTACGGCTAGTAGGTACACATTTTTAATACTAACAAATATTTTAAATTGTTTAATACTAAATAGTTATTTTATGCGTGAATTTTTGATTTTGTGAAAATTTAAACTTTAGATGCCTATACTCAGAATTTTTGTTTATGAAAATACCTTCTAATTTTTTTTATAATTATTCTAAATCAAACTTATGGACAACCTAGTACTTGGTTTTCACTTCTTAGCTTCTAGTAAAACATGTTTTATACATTTTTTGATAGTAAAAATAATAAAACGTTAAAAACTACTTTTTTTCTTCCGATAGAAGATATTTTTCCAAAAAAGCACGAGAATACTTTGCAAAACCGATCGTTTGTGTGTGTTGCAGTTGAATATCTAACAAAACAACAAATCGGGACTAAGCAGTGGCGGTGGTGGCTTCGCATAATAAATCCGTCGAGAAATTTACATTTTAAACATTGGCAATAGCCGTTATTAATATATGAATAACGATTTGGAAAGTTTCACGCACTCGGTTACCTCCCTTCCGGACGTCTTATAACCAACCCACCATCGCATGGTCCTCTGCGTGCGTCTTCCCCGCGTCACGGCGGCGGCGGTGGTGAGTAAGTAATACAAGGAGCATTTAAAATGTAATAAAATATGTAAATATTCTTAGCCGAAAAGTTTCTTCGCTACTCACGGCGGGGGCCAAACTAATGAATATTCATGCCAAGTATGGAGTGGATAGCATATCCTATATAAAGGTATTTTTACACTTATTGCACTACCGGCGTTACTACTGCCATATATATATATATATATATATATATATATATATATATATATATATGATTATATATACGCTGCTCCTTAATCACAGCCAATGTAATAAGAAAAAATAACGATCATTAAATATGCGATATCATCCCGTTTTCATGGCCACCACGACAATTATACTACTCCAGCCGGAAGGGATGAATTCACCACTTCGCCCCTACACTTTAATAATATAATAATACAATATCTTATACAGAATGATTATAATATCAGACGAAAGCTTTTTTTGTTGAGTTTATTATTATCATTTTCTTAAACTTAGAAAATTTTTAGAAATAAACAGATAAACCTATATTAGAGTTTTAAGATCAAACATTTATTTGAAATTTTGTGTTATAAAATAGCTATTTTGAATTTTTTTGGTAAAATAAAAATTGAAATTAAAAACTTAGGTTTTGAAAATAAAAAAAATTGTTTAGTAAATTTTGAATTTTTATTCAACGAATATATAAAAAACGTATTGAATTACGAGTTATGATCAAAACGATATAGATAATGTTTAGACCAAATCATAAACCATATTTCAATTACTTTGAAGTATCTAGTTTGTTGTAAATTGAACAAAAACAGATTATTTTAGTTCTTTTTCATATTTAAACAAAAATTAATTATTGTATCGTATAAGATATATCACACATTAATTCATACAAAAAAATACATACAACAATATATATATTAAGGTAATTACTATAAGTAAAAAAAAACTTTCTACTGTATATGCATATTATATGTTTATTAGATAAATTTATACTATTGATGTCTCAATTACCTACTAAAAATATTATATACCTAATTGTATTTAAATTAAAAATTGTATATAATATACAGTTATATATTGTTCCTAAAATAAATTCTGACGTTTTTTATCCTCTACAAGTTAAAATAAATTTAATGATTAGGAAATTTAATTTAATATGATATACATTTCATTTGTAGCAATTATTAAACGGAAATTGATATTTTTTCCATTAACATACTTCGGCCTTCAAACCTATGATTAATTGCTTGTCATGCATTGTGTATTGAATAAAATACATTGTAGTATGGGTGTAATAATGTCTCGTGAAAAATGTAAAATGACTCCCAGAATAAAATGGCTATTTTGACTCCAAACCCCAAAATAGCACTTTGATATTTTTTAAAAATATACGGGTACTAAAACGATAAAAAAAAAAAAAAAATTATAAACCATATCTATTGTAAAAATTGTTTTTTACGATATTCGTATAGAACTTTGTTACGTGATATAACTGTATACCCTGATCGCTATAATTTAAAACACACTGTACACAAAGATGATATAACATCGAACTTTCTTATGCTACGCCAGTGTGGGTGTTTGTATATACTTTACATTGTTGAAAATAAGTAAAGCTATAATATATAAGATTATTAAATCTCGCTACTAATATGTGTAACCGTGTAGGTATTAACAATTCATTAAATGTTTGATGAAAATGTGTGATTACATATCTGTTATTATTTATATAGTATGTGAAATGCGCATTATAACACGCGGCTCTACTTGCAAATATAATATTAGTACCTACCCGGTTAAACACAGGAAAGACAAATCCTTTTGTGACCCGTTTAAAGCCCCGTAAGTTTATATTTAAATGATAATATTTTCAAAACACGGTTCCCCCGCTTTCATCGATAAAGAAACACTAGCTATTTACATTTCGATCCACCAAAAGATTTATGTAATAAATAATAATTATAATAAAACAATATATAAAAAAAATCCAAAATAATTTATAAACTCTATATGCACCTTTTGTTATTTCAAATGTAAACAGTCATTATTGTACGACGTAAATACGTAATATGCGTTATTATATGTATATTTACATCTGTTAAATATTTTATAACACAGGAAAATAAAATATTATAATATAGAATCCACGTCAATATGTTTAAAAAGAAATTTCTCTTTAAAGACCATGTGTTAACTATTATTTTTACGTTTTCCCAAAATTTTGCTACTCTACACAAACACGAATATTTAAAATTTATCAATTTCAACAAATTAATTAGCAAGTTTAAAAATGTCTATGATCACTCATATTTATTTATGTATAAAATATGACGATTAAAAAATGCATGTAAAAGTTAATTTTTAACTATTTCAAATTAAAATTATTTATAGTTGTAAAGTTAACTGAACACGTGTAATGTAATACAATTTTTATGCACCTCATTACAATAAAATATCCAAGTATAAGTATGTAGAGATGACTAGAGGTGTATTTAGAGTTATGTTTTAGACTAATAATTAAAGATAGTGTTGAACAGAAATGTTAAATACTAAATATTAGTAAGTATTAAATATTTCCCAGTACTACAGGTTACAAGTAGCGTATAGTATAATAGTCTATAAAGGAACAGTGAAATCCATTTTTCACCATAATAATAATATTATACAATATAAAATATAACACAAGAAATTCTCTGTTATTTCAAAGCAACGAGGTCACACGAAGCTCAAAAGATATAAAACGGTGACACAGCGTATTGGTTTAGGAAAATTGTCGCAATTTTCTTTGGAAAATATAGTTAGTTGAATTTACGTTATTAACAACGCGTGCGCCTTAACATCGTCATAATATTTACATAAATTAATCCTCTTACAGCACACGTATAATGTTTTACTCATCAAGTGATAATTAATTTCTAATTAATATAATATTATTTACAAACACGTTTAATTAAGAACAAATCTCAACCTTCGATCGGGAGATTCGTATGATATATTTGGGATATTAATTTTCTTCTTCTTATTATTATCATTATTGTTTTTTTTTTTTTTTTTTTTTTTTAATTATGTCATTGTACTCAACTATTGTTCTTCATTGTACGCACTACTCGACATGGTGGTATTGTTGATGATTGTTACAAACAAAATTCAAAAAACCCGTGAAGAAGTTGGCAAGCTCAGTGCACTACGTGTTTATGTACAATATTCTGCGTGGCAGAGTGACAGAGCAGCCAGCGTTTACACTGACGAAAAACCAGCGTGGCGGGATAAAAAGAAGACATGCCAGTAGAAAGGATATTATAATAGTATAATATGTGCACGAACAATAACTCGGAACGCAAAAATTATATGGCTCTGGGCCCCACGTCATATGGGAAACAAGGAATCCAAATAAATAAACAAAAAATACAAACGTACAGAATTATAGTTATGTGCCACATTAAACGGCTCAGAATTGAATCCTATTACTTCACGTCGGTCATTCGGATAGACCAGCGTTTCCCAACCTTTTTACCACCACGGACCACTTCGGCAATATTTTATAGATCGCGGATCACCTCAATTTCATGCAAACCTTTTTTTTTTCTTATTAACAAGAATACACAAAATTTATCGAAAAAAGTTCATTTTTATTATTTTACTGTAAATAATATTGTAAGTAATATTGTAAATAATTATTAAACATTTTATTGATAAGATAACCGTATATTACGGTAAAATAAAATATTTTTCGCTGTTTAAAAAAAAAAAAATGTTTAATAGAAAACGAAGAAAGATACCGCGGACCATCTATGACTGGCCCACGGACCACCGGTTGGGAAACACTGGAATAGACAGTATTATTGGACCGTATACGTCGATCTTCGAGACAGCCGGTATTATAATATCATATTCAATATTGTATGATTTGTTACTATTTTGCTCTACGCTCATACACTGCATACACACACACACACACACACACACACACACACTGCGTACGATTTTTAAGTTTTTCGTTTAAATAATAAAAAGACATATCGTCAAAATCGACGACATATGCACGAACACACACACACACACACACGTGCGCGTACACACATATAGTTCTATGGATTTAGAAATAAATGTACACAGGATCGTATATTCATAATATACCTACTTGTTTTTCTTTTCGCAATTTTCCACGGAGACAATATCGAACACTCGCGTCGCAGCTAACGGTGCCAGACGTGGCGAATTTTTATTGTTGCGCGCCCCCGCCATACCTACCTATTTACCCCAAGGCGAATGTGGCAACAGCACGTTTGGACTGGAATTCGAACGGCGGCGAAGAGATATTTCGGACATATTTTTTGTTTTATTTTCATTTTATTTTTTATTTTTATCAGAAACGCACAATAACGGTCATGATCGTTTATCTCTCGACCGCGCAAACACACGTATACTATATTATATTATATTATATTATATTATATTATATTATATTATATTATACTATTATATTATCGTGAATACGTATTTCATTTTTACGACACGCCAATGACCATTGGATGTACATTTTAATAGATAAATAAATACGAACAACAGACGAAAACCATGCACGATTAATATTCATACGTATATATATATATACGTACAGGCTAGAGAGTAACCTAACAAATTGCCCGGCTCCAGCCAAAGAATATATTACAATGCAAATAAGGATTTCGGAAGAACCATAAAACCGCCGGAGGAAATGGAAATACCGGGGAACTGTTAAATAACCTGGGAAATTGGGTAACAGAGTACATATTACAATAATATATTCGGTGACAAAACAGATACTATGGAAAAAGTCAGCGATATCTGAAGATTGGAATACCACAGTTATATAAGTCCTATTACTCCTATTTACAAAAAGAGAAGACTGAGAAATTTGCACAAGTTACAGAGGTATTACAGTGCTACTAACACAACTAAATGCCATTGAAAAAATATTTTCAAATGGTGTACACACAATCTTTCATTTTTTTCCTAAAATATTTCAATGTTTGTGGCTATTTTTTCTTGGTTACTGTGATTAAATACTCAATAATAATCATAGTTTTGTAATAGCTCATTATACATCATTAAAAATACTGGAACAATGCCTTATTCATATTTTAGTGTTTGAATCTTCCTTTTAAGAAATTTTATTTTATTTTATTATACCCGGCGATCGATCAACAATTTATTCTCCTACGTCATATACTTGGGCGCAACTAGGGGGGGGGCTTGGGAGTGCTTAGCACTCCCAAATTTTCTGTACCGGTTTTTATAATATTGGTAATAATAAAACTTCTGGTTTTATACCTAAATAATAATTTATTGACTGGTAAAATTGAAAATTATCAAAAATTGTTTTTCTAAGTTATTTTGAAATTCAATGGTCAAAGGAAACATCAAATGTGTTTATTAAATTGAGTTTATTA
>JAIPRK010001697.1:0-47207 GCA_025469195.1 Chaitophorus viminalis
CCTTAAGTATAAACAGAAAAAATTTTATGAATTTTTATCTACAAAAAAACTTGCAAATTTGCATGTTTTTGACACATTTTATACAAATTTGAACTTTATGGGCTTATAAAAAGAAATTGAGTAAAACGATCTTCGATATTTTTTAGTTACGATAATTATAACTTATAATTAATATTTTAATTAAATTTTCAATAGTTTTCGGAGAGCCAAATAATTGTATAGATACTTAAAAAAATAAAACTTACAAAAATCGAAAATGTAAATTGTCTATAAATAAGTCAAAAATTTTCAAAATACTTCGAAAACGTTACCATGTATAAAGAATGCCAATATAAAGATTTGGTGAAAATTTCAAGTTGTTACGGTTTTTCGTTTTTGAATTGGAGCAAATTTCAAAAACCGATATGAATTGTCAGTCTAGAATTTGATATATTATATTATATTTTACATGTAATTTTATGTCAATATTCGCAGTTCAAACGCTTATAAAAAAAAATTGTGGCTATGGATTTTGATGATTATTGAATGACAATAAAAATTACTTGTGTGGAATATTCTATTAAATTTTCAAGTATTTTGTATTAGTCAATTTTTTTTATCACCGATTATAAAAAAAAAATGTAAAAAAATCGAATATTTTAAATGCCTATAAGTGGCTTAAAAATCAATATAATATTTTGAAAAAAATATGACATAAAGGAAATATCTATCTTAACAACTGGTGAAAATTTCAAGTTTCTGCAACTTATTCTTTTTGAATTATAACAAATATTTAAAATCGTTTGACCATAAATCGCTATTTTATGCAATTTGGTATGTCATAATTATACATTTTATACTAATAATTTTTAAACACTTGTTATATTATTATACAAATTAACTAAATATTGTAATGGGTCATTTATCGTCTTCGTATCTTTGATCTTAGACGTCTTGTATAATTGTATACTTTAAGTCTTGCAATTAAAATTGGTAAATAGGAAAATATTTAAAATTGCATTATTGTAATGCGTATATATTATATGTATTTCATAAATATAATAAACTAAATAAACAATTGAAATACCTATTGGATATAGTCATCTAGCACCCTTAATATTTTGCAATATAAATTATTATATTATGAAATAAAAATTTGATTTAGCTTAAACTGTTTAAAGTATTGATAACTTCGATCTAGGACAAATGGCTGTCGTCGAATAATTGGATATTTGATAAAATAAAAGTATCTTTGAGTGAATTAAAATCAAATTTTTTTTAAAAATTTGTTTACTCTAAACTACCTACATATATAAATAGTTACTATTTTTTTTTTATATAAGTATCTATATTATATTCATGTCTGCGTCATACTTCCAAAAAAATAACATGTTATTATTATATTTTTATATTTACGTATCTGGACTCTTTCCTAAGTTAGGTAAGTTTGGAAAAAAATATATGGCCCATTAATTAATTTTGCACCCCGGGCCAAAAGTAGCCAGTCCGCCCCTGATAATAATATAGTATTTTATATTTAATTTGAAATATAATGCAATAGCTAGTATGCAATTTCTTAAAAATTTAAATTTCAAAGAGTCATAAATTTTTTTCCTTTAAGTCCGGTAGAAATTTTTTATATATTTTTGAAGATTAGCTTATGGACAACCTAGTGTTAAAATTTTGAACCTTAAGTATAAACAGAAAAAATTTTATGAATTTTCAACTACAAAATAACTTGCAAATCATCGCGATTTTGACACATTTTATACAAATTTGAAATTTATGGGCTTATGAAAAAAATTTGAGTCAGCTGACGATCTATAATATTTTCTAGTTACGATAAGTTTAACTTATAATAATCCTTGCATTAAATTTTCAATGAGTTTTCGGATAGCCAAATAAATTTTATAGATATTTCAAAAAAAAAAAACTTACAACAATTTAAATTGTCTATAAATAATTCAAAATACGTCAAAATACATCGAAAACGTTACCATGTATAGAGAATGCCAATATAAAGATTTGGTGAAAATTTCAAGTTGTTACGGTTTTTCGTTTTTGAGTTACAGCAAATTTCAAAAACCGATATGAATTGTCAGTCTAGAATTTTATACATTATATTATATTTTACATGTAATTTTATGTCAATATTCGCAGTTCAAACGCTTATAAAAAAAAATTGTGGCTATGGATTTTGATGATTATTGAATGACAATAAAAATTACTTGTGTGGAATATTCTATTAAATTTTCAAGTATTTTGTATTAGTCAATTTTTTTTATCACCGATTATAAAAAAAAAATGTAAAAAAATCGAATATTTTAAATGCCTATAAGTGGCTTAAAAATCAATATAATATTTTGAAAAAAATATGACATAAAGGAAATATCTATCTTAACAACTGGTGAAAATTTCAAGTTTCTGCAACTTATTCTTTTTGAATTATAACAAATATTTAAAATCGTTTGACCATAAATCGCTATTTTATGCAATTTCGTAAAAATTTAAATTTCAAACAGTCATAACATTTTTTCCTCTAAATCCGGTAGAAATTTTTTTAAAGATTTTTGAAGAATAGCTTATGGATAACCTAGTGTTAAAATTTTGAGCCTTAAGTATGAACAGAATAAATTTTATGAATTTTTATCTACAAAATAACTTGCAAATTATCGTGATTTTGACGCATTTTATACAAATTTGAGCTTTATGGGCTTCTAAAAAAAATTTGAGTAAAACGATCTCCAATATTTTCTAGTTACGATAAGTTTAACTTATTATAAACCTTGTATTAAATTTTCAAGAGTTTTCAGTCAGCCAATTAAATTTTATAGATGTTTAAAAAAAAAAATTTACAATAATCGAAAATTTAAATTGTCTATAAATAAGTCAAAATATGTCAAAATACTTAACCATCTATAGAGAACGCCAATATAAAGATTTGGTGAAAATTTCAGGTTGTTGCGGTTTTTCGTTTTTGAGTTAGAGCATTATAAAAAATGTATTTTATAAAAACGTGATTTTGCATAAAATTTCCCGTTTTTTCGTAATTTTTTATCGTTTTTTCAATTTTTTTAAAAAGTATTGAAAAATTTGGATTTTTTACTTGCCCAAATACCATCTAAATTCACTTTCCTTTCAGAAGAGTTGCTGTTTAAGAAAATCAAAGCATTTTTACTACCAAAAATCGTATTCTCAGACAAAAAAAAAACACACACATCATTGTAAAATCAATAGATTCCATCACTCCGTTCAGAATCTAAAAATGTATTCAATTACTAGTCTGTGTGGCAATGTGACATAACTCATATATTCCATATATTGTGGGCATTATATGTATATTAGCCATTTAGCCCAGGTAAGTGGCATTCTATTATATGAGTGATATGTATACAATAACTTTTTTGGGGTCACATACACTCATAAATATTATTTTCATGTTAATACAATGATAAATTATTGTTATTAAATTGGGTGATATAGCAAGGATATCTCGTGGCAGTTCTGATCCTTCGAGGACCAATAAGCTGAAAAATATGAAGAAATTGGCTAGTATTAACATATAAATATTAAGTATAATATTCCATTTTTTTACACGCAAAACAACGCATACCATTAAATTAGTGCGATATTCATATATTAATTTTTACTAGCACTGTAAATGTAAATGGTGAATTCAGTGGTCATTTATAATGCGATTCGATTTTTATAAAAATGAATTTCGCCAATTGTTTGTTTACACAAAAAGAGTTTCGAAAATACGCGCGTCCCGAATCGGGACAATTTGGGAAACCCTGTTTGAAAACACGCCCATTTAAGAATACCGATCACAACAACTCAATGTTGGCGGCGGTGCAAAATTTCTGCAATTGAGATATTTCTTGATTCTTTGTTGTTTTTATTCAATTTGTGCTGCGATTTATTAACTAAAACCCCATAAAATGGAAACCGACGCACACATGATGTCTCAACAGTACGCACAAGCTCAACCAACACAAATACAACACCCACCAGCACCTCAACCAAGTACGTTAGTCTGATCTGTTAATGAAAATTAGTTGATGCAAAGGACTATTATAAATTATGGTATCATACGATCGTAATGAAAATATTAACTACTAATTAGAGCACGGACGTCTTACGCGCGAACTTCACGTGGTTGGTTCGAGCCGTCCGAGCTCTTGTGTCGAGATATCACAGACAGTACACACTATACATGCAGACTAATGTTTCACGTAAAATCCTGAAAATAACGATATTCAATTCATTGAATGAACAACAAATTGATATAAAATACCTAACCTACAAAAATTTAAATTTGAAAAATAAAACAAATTAAAAAGTTTAATATTTATCATAAAAAACTATAAGAAATAAGAATATTGGATAGGTCATAGGTAGTCCCTTGTGGAGTAATCTAGTATTCCATATTGACCATCCAGATACTGGACTTCAGTATATAATAATATTATGTTATTATGTTTCTGCTGTAATCATAAATCAATATACTTGAAATCAATTTAATTAAACATTGTAAGTTAAAATTACAAAATATTTTATGAATTATATTATTGTATCTTAAAGCCGTTTTCTTTGGATAGAAATCGATCAAGTTTTTTTTTATTCATTTTAGCTAGAGAAATGCAACAAACTAGTGCACCAACATCGGCTGATGCCTGTTTAAGTATTGTTCACAGCTTAATGTGTCACCGTCAGGGATGGGAGAGTGAAGGATTTGCTAAACGAGCTATTGAATCTTTGGTTAAAAAACTTAAGGTAATCCTTCATAGTTCATTATAGTCTTTAAACAAGTTAAAATTATATTTATTACTGTTTTTGTATTATATGTTCTTTCTGTTTATTTATTTCTTAGTCTTTTTGTTTGATTTGAATAACTTTTATTAATTATTTTAGGAAAAAAGAGATGAATTAGATAGTCTTATTCTAGCTATAACTACAAATGGTTCACATCCAAGCAAATGTGTTACTATCCAAAGGACATTGGATGGACGATTACAAGTATGAGCAAATTGTTTTAATTTTAATTGTTATACATAACTTAATATAATTTGAATTTATGACTTAGTATTAATAACAAATAAAACTATTTCTGTACAGTTATATATATATATATATATATTAGTTTATGAATACAGTTCAATAATTTTTAGTCAAACCTTATTAATTATATTCTCCCATTAATTATTTTAAATATTATGTAAATAGTAAATTTTTATTACAGGTTGCTGGACGTAAAGGTTTTCCACATGTTATATATGCTAGAATTTGGAGATGGCCAGATTTACACAAAAATGAGCTCAAACACTTAAAATATTGTCAATATGCTTTTGATTTAAAATGTGATTCTGTATGTGTTAATCCATATCATTATGAGCGAGTTGTATCTCCTGGTATAGGTAAATAATAAATATGTATTTATATTTTTCTATTTTTTGTAAAAGTACTTATTTTGCTTTGGCCCCTGTGAATTTATAATTCAAACGGTTAATATACTACTATATAATATATTGTTTAGATTTAAGTGGTTTAACACTTCAAAGTGGTACTCCTACTAATGGTTCTGGTCGAATAATTGGTCTAAGAGATGAGTATACAGTTGTTGGTGGAGGATTGTCTCCTTCACCACCAGGTTCTAGTCAGGTTAGCAGTTCCAATATGGATAGTGATGTATCTGGAAGTAGCCCAGCTGTAACTGTACAACACCATTTACCACCCTTGTATCACCAACAAAATCCAGCTTCTGATGTATCTCAACAACCAACTGTATCTCAAGCTGCTGGTAAGAATTAATTGTATAAATTTATTCCTTTTTTATGCATGATATACATAAATAAAATTAATTTTATTGTTTGGATAAATTATTTTTTATTTTAGAATTTTTTATGAGTATTGCATGTGTAGTTATTAGTAGTACATAATTGTTTGTAGGAGATATTGGTATGTTTCGGCCTACCCAACAGCAGCAGCAACGTCCTAGTCATCAAATCGCTATAAATTCTCAAGTGCAGGTTAAGACTGAATGTAATAGTTGGATGCCACCAGTTACTCCATCACATATTTCCCCCAATAGTAAGTTGCTTATTTTTACTCAGCTTTGAAATTATTCAAAATGATTAATGAATATGTTACTAATTACATTTAACTATTAAATATAAATTATAAATTACTTATTTAGTTGATTATACTGATATTTTCAATAACTGGTCCTATTATTTTATTATTTTTTTATTTTTATTTTCAATTCATTCAATTTAATTCATGAACTTGTCTTATTGTAATATTAGATTATTGTTACAAGTCTAATAATGAAATTTGCCATTGTTTTTTTTTTTTTTTTTTACATCATTTCGTTTCTAAAACCAGTATTTCATGTTTTGTACTAAATAAATATTTATTGATAATGCTTGAATATAAGCAGTGATTGATTGATTAAACAATTTTAAAATTATGTATTTATTAAATGTGAATTATTTGATACATTTATTCAAGAAAGAAATTACTGTTTTACTAAAATTATATTGCTTTAAAGTTAGTGAAATATATGTTCTTGAAACAAATCGACTTTGCTAGCTATCTCGATTTATCATTTTTATTTGTCTAAAAGACATTTTGCTTTTTTATTACAGTAATGAAAGTGCAAGTATATTTTTTCTATAATGATAAATGTTAAATTTGTGAAGATTGTGAAATATGCTATAGATTAATGTCAATTTCATTAATTTTTTCCATTTGTAAAGGGGAGGTTGGTAGAGGTCACTACTCACTACGTTAAATAGATTTTCAAAACAATTTATAAATTTTAAGATAATTTTACTATTGAAACTCTGTCATTAATAATCCATATTGATGTCACTGCTTTTACTAATATGGTAATTTATAATCTTTGATATAGAAAAGTTAATCTACTCAACCTCCTTTGCTTAGGACCATTTTTAAAAACTAATGCTGTATTGATTTCAAATTTAAAAGATCCATAATCATCAGTTACCCATCCTTGCAACAATCGACCTGCTATGACTCTTTTACTAATAATTTGTTACATCAGTAATTGTCCATGATCAAATTTAATTTAATTATTCATTTTGTTGTATTGTTTTGTATTGTTATTTATTTAGTGTATTTCAGTTTATACTAAATGTTATTATTGAGCCATAGTTAAATTGTATAGCTTGTAGTTATAAAATAATTAAAATTATTATTATTTTGGATTTAAAATAATCTACTAATATAATATCTATGAACTATTAATTGTATTTTGAAATTTTTAATCAGTTTATAATTGCCTTATTTATTAGTGTTAAGTTGTATTGAAATTTTTTTACTAATATATGTTATTAGGGATCTGCAACAATATTTTTTTGAATATTAAAATTTTTTAAAATTATTACAATATTTGAAGACTTTTATAAAAATAAATATTGGTCGATATTAGCCTATAATATTGTAATTATGAAATTACAGTTGGAAATAAATAACGTTTAAATTCCTATATTGTGCAAAATAGTAAATGTACTAAATATGTAACATTTAAAATCATTAAAATAAATTCTTTGAAGTCTGAAGATAATAAAAACATGTATAGAGTTTTAGTTTAATATATAATTTTATAGAATTTATTTTAAAAAGAAATTGCTAGTTACCAGTACCTATAAATAAGTCTTCCGCCTGAAAATGTCTTATCAGCTAAAGTTTGAAATATATTTATAGATGGTATGTCCTATGCAAAAATCTTCTAATTTTAAATAAATTTAACCCAATTCTGGATGATAAATAGAGGAAATATTTCAATAATTCAATTGCAGATCTCTAATATTATATATTCTGATATAATTTATCAATTTTGTTTTATTTGAGTTTCAGGACCACCAAATATTCCACTTCAAAATCAAAGTATGTTCCCAGGACAAGACGAAGAAAATTTGTGTAATTATATTAATATTTTATTAAAATTATATTCTCTGCATGTTGTCATTTACAATACTTAAGTTAAGGATCACAGAACTGCTCCATTTTTATTGTTAGTGCATTTTAAATGAGTTTTCAATTGGGATACAATATTGTAATAAATTTGGTCCACCTTTATTCTTTACCAGTAGAACAAAAGAATATACATCCAATATATTTTTATCTATTAACTATAATGCAATATTATATATTATACTATTAAAAAAATATATATATTAGAAAACACATAATAGTAATGAGCCAAATAGGCTTTAAATATATTATTTATTTGGGGATAAAATCTAGTGAAAGTTCCTTATTTTAATTCTTTGATAATATTTATTTAATTAATTAAACAAAACATTAAATATTATATTTTATTTAAATTTTATTGAATTTAAATTGCCAGCAATTAATCTAAATAATTATTAATCAACTGTAGTTAAAATTATAAATTTAAATTGTAAAATGGTTTAAAATTTAATTCTTTAAAATGTAGATAATTGTTACTCATTAATGATCAGTATATACAATGTGTGGTACAATTAATTAATTAAATTTTCATTGTTTTGAAGATTTTTATTAATCAGCATGTTTAGATTTGTAAATGACCCTTTTTATATTACATTTCGACCCCAAAATTATTTCAATTTAATCTGGTAATAATAATCAGTTAATAAGTTTTTGAATAAATATTTTTTTTTATGTGAATTATAATGTTATTTTTATAATAGTACCTAGTCAAACAATGACACCTCATGATTATCAAGGATCAACTGCTACTATGCCTGGTACTACATCAGGTAATCGGCCTGTACAAAGTACTCTTACTTATACACATTCAATGCAACCTCCTCATTCAACATTTTGTAAGTATTTATATTAAAATAGATTCCATCACTCCGTTCAGAATCTGAAAAAATTCAAATTTAATTACCACAAAACTATGGGCACATGAGTTAGAGCATTTGCCAATTTTTGTCATTATTAATATTAATAACCAAATTTTCATCAATGTAATCATTTTTGGATTATTCAATAGCCAGATTTACTCCGCATTCACATTTGTTAACATTTATGTGTACTTAGAAATCAAATAATTTCCTACTATCTTAATGTTATTTTAATGATATTTACTGATTAGTTAACCAATCTAACTAAATTATAAATCAATTGAATAATATATGATTTATTAATAATGTAAGATTTAAGTTTTTCATATTAAAATTACTTTTCTAATATCTTTATTTTATAGTGCTGTTTTTTTTTTTTTTTTTTTTTAGGGGGAGTATCTGAAATGGGATTAAGTGGTTTATTATCATCTCAGCCTGCTCCTGAATATTGGTGTTCTATTGCTTATTTTGAATTGGACACTCAAGTTGGTGAAACATTTAAAGTATCATCTACTTGTCCACATGTAACTGTTGATGGTTATGTTGATCCATCTGGAAGTAATCGATTTTGTTTGGGAGCACTTAGTAATGTTCATAGAACTGAGCAAAGTGAAAAAGCTAGGTAAATATGTATTTTCTTTAGATTAAAAAAACAGTAAATTTGACTATTATTATTTATTATTTAATATTGAATGATGTTGTTAAATTAGATTGCATATTGGAAAAGGCATTCAACTTGATCTTATTGGAGAAGGTGATGTTTGGTTAAAATGTCAAAGTGATCATTCAGTATTTGTACAATCATATTATTTGGATAGAGAAGCTGGGCGAGCACCAGGAGATGCAGTTCATAAAATTTATCCTCATGCATATATTAAAGTAAATACTTCCATATTAATTATGTGATAAAGTATAAAAAAATTGTGCTTAGCTTAAAAACAATAAAATGCACTTATTGAACTGAATTAAATTAAATTAAGTTAAAACCATTAATTAGTTCTCCAATTTAAATACTGCACTATTTTTTTTTTTTTTTTTTGGGGGGGGGGCTTTTTCAACATTTGCAATGCTTAAATACATTAAGTGAATTTTTATTTTCTTAAAAATGTGAAAACCTTATACTATTTTCTTAATATTATACTAAAAACTGGTAAAATCTGTTAAATTATTGAAATTACAAAATTATTTTATATTCTTCAGCTGAATCAATGAATGTACGTGTTATTTGCAGTTATTAGTGGTCTATATGATAAAACAATCATGAGTATAAAAATAACTCATAGTAAGGTGTAAATCCAAGTTTATTTTGTGTGTGCCATATAGATAATTTCAGTTTGTATAACTTTGTGATCATTATTTTTACTATTTTTCAAGTAATTTTTTTATACTATCCAAAGTTTGAATTCTTTAAATTATAGTTATTCATCGTATTATACAGTAATAACTAGTATAAATTTTATTTGAACTAATCTAAAGATATTTATATTTTTTAGGTTTTTGACTTAAGACAGTGTTATAGACAAATGCATCAACAAGCTGAATCAGCTCAAAATGCAGCTGCAGCTCAAGCTGCTGCAGTTGCAGGACATATAGCAGGCCCTCATAGCGTAGGAGGTATTGCTCCAGCTATAAGTATGTTATTTTATTTTATTTAATATTGTATAATTAATTGTATAACTTATATTTTTTATTTTTATTTAAGGTTTAAATACTGCAGCTGGTATTGGGGTGGATGATTTAAGAAGATTATGCATATTAAGATTAAGTTTTGTTAAAGGGTGGGGCCCAGATTATCGTCGAGGTAGTATTAAAGAAACTCCATGTTGGATAGAAGTATGAATTTTCTTTTGTTTGTATTAATTATAAATTATAATCATACAACTAACTATTTGATATTTATTATTTTTAATACTAGGTGCATTTACATAGAGCATTACAACTTTTGGATGAAGTTTTACACTCAATGCAAATTGATGGTCCATCAAGAGTTTGATTTAAATCTGAAAATCCCCTGTGTTTAAATGTAGTAAGTTATGTTTTAAAAAGTGGAAATGGTGATTTGTTTAAAATCAAGATAATTTTTTAATTCTAATACAGTTGTCTCGAACAATGTTCGTCAAATGATTAGGAAACACAATTTTTATGGGGCCCACTAAAAGTTAGCTTAGTTAATGCTGTTTAAATTTTTTAGTTCAAACAACTACATTCTTTCAGGTCCTCCCTCTATGTTATGTTTAAAATTTCATAAATATTAAGTTACTTTAAATAATATTTATTTTAAAGTGGTGAGTAACAAGTTTCCATTACTATGATTAAAAAATATATATTTATTTTTACATATAACTTGATTTTCAACAATTTGTTTTTTATTTATTTATTTAATTTTGTTAAAGAAACAATTATAAAGATATTTTATATTTGTATATAAACACTCCCTCCTATGTTGCCTGTTAAATTTATAGAAACCAGTATTTTTTTTTATTTTTTTTTTATTTTTTTTGACAATACTTTTTGGTAACATAGTACTCTACATTTTTGTAAACCATTTGTAGATTTAATAATTAAAAATACTTCCTTACCTGTTAAAATAAAATGTTATTGCTCTTTATAAATTTGGAGCAGTTCATTTACCCCATTTCTTAACTACCTCAAACCTCTTTACATATATTATGTATGTGTGTGTGTGTATACAATATAGTACAGATAGTTGCTTAAAACATTTAGACTTCTGAATTATGTTTCTACTTGTTTTTGCTATTTTGTTACTATGTTATACTTGTATTAGTACAAAATGGTATGTATAACAAAATAAAAAATCAAGTTGAAATATTGTTTTATAGGTAAGATATCTAACAACTTATATTTTATATCCCATACTATTTGTATTTTTAATATACATCTTATTACATTTGACCATTAAGAAAAATATTTTTAAATAGTTGTGAGAGTTGAAACTACTTGTGTTCTTTATTATTTTATTATCAATAAATGTTCGGACATTTTAAATGTTAATCTTAATTTTATATTTATATGAATATTATAATATAAAAGAAATTAAAAAAAACACATAATTTGTATAGTTTATTATGTACTTATGATAATAATTTTATTATACACTTATACAGTTAGTTAAATATTGAATATTTTTTTCTATTGATACGGTTACCAAAACTTTTATTTCTGCAGAAAACTATTTTTCAATTTATAAGTATAAAATGTTTTTATATTAATGCGGATGTCTATTTTTTATTGTTTTTGCACTTTTTATTTTACATTTTTGTTAAGCTCTGCGACAGACTATTGATTTTTTTATTGTGTATAAAATCTGTATTAAAATGTATACTTTTATATTATATACATATTTACGTGATTGTTGGTTTTTGTTAACAATCCAATTTGAGTAAAGAAATAAATGTATATATATATATATATATATATATATTTATATAAAAAAAAATGTAATTATATGATTATTTAGAATGACAATTCATTGTAAAAAATAATTTTATAATAAAATATTGAGTTTATTTTAAGTATCTTTGTCAAATCTGTTTGTTATTATATTATTTAGTATTTAAATTACTTAGGAAATCAAGAATATTTTATATTCTGAGCAACGATAAGTAGTGGTGTATCCAAGATTAATTTCAAACTGGTGTGTTAAGATTTTATGGACGTATGGTAGTAAGGAACCATAGTGTCCCATACCCTCTGTCAACTGTCATTACATTAACAAGTACCGTTTATCGATATGAATTATTATCTTAATGAAAAAGATTATAATATATCATAAAAGTAAGATCTACAAATTGTATAAAACTTTAATACTATAACTAAATAATTTTATGATATTCAAAATCACATAATATATATTATATAATAACATAATAACTACAATAAAAACATAACACTGAATATACTGATATATAATATTATGTCTAGTGAAGGTATTTGAGAACAAGTTCGTCCATAATTTCTGCTTTCAATATCTAATCTCTATGGATATTAATTACAACTAAATCATTCAACTTTTTTCTCTACAGAGAGTTGAAAAGAAATATTAACTAGTAGATGTGGTAATAGGTAAGGTTGCTAATATAACCAACAGCCTATGAATCGTAAGAAAAATAATAGAATTACAATACTATAGGACTAGGAGTCGAACATCATAATATGACTCATATTTTTCAATTGACTATTCATAGAACCATTTACATAGATGAATATGTACTTGGAATGGATAATACCAAAATCAATAACTGTTCCAACTCACTCAGTATCCTGTCAACTTAAAATATAGTATACAGACAAATTCCTTGGCCTTAAAAATTAAAAATCTTGTTCACAAATCCAATAAATGTATACGCTTTATATGGACACCATGACACAGTAATATAAAAGGTAATAAGGAAGCAGACAAATTAGTCCTAGATGGAAATAACAACCCTAATAAGTAATAGCCAATTAATTTCTTTGTCATCACTAGTTGACGTACACAAAAATGTTGATAAATACTGCATGAATGGAACACTAAATGAAATCAAGTTACAAAAAATAAAATTAATAGAAATAAAACCCTCAGTCATACGTTGACCCGAAAGCTTAAATAGAAAGGAAGGAGTAATGTCAAACAGATTTAGGATTAGTCACACAAAGGTATCTGATGAGAAAAACTGAAGCACAGAAATGCCCTTCATGCTACCCAAATATCATAGTAAAACTTCAGAGGCTAGAAAAAAAAGTTAAATTCCAGATCATTTACCAAAGCATTAGGATCTTATTCCAAAAAAAATAATTAAGTACTTTTATTAAAAAAATTGAAATGTACAACTTAATTTAACCAACACCAATATTGTATATAACTTAATGTGTAAAAAAAGAACCGGATGGGCCTCGTTCTACTGTACTCTGTACATAGGGGGTAGAGTGGACCTCGTTCATAGAATAGGTTATTACAATAAATTTGTTAAATTTGAATGCAATGATAGATATCATTATATACGAATAACGATTCTGAACGGAATTAATATGTTTGTCTAAAATGGGTATATAATAATGTATTATGTTATATTATATTTAATATGAAATATTTGCTTTTCAAATACTTATAAAAATTATTGTGCCTATGGATTTCAATAATTTTGCAACAACAGTAAGAATAATTTCTGAGAAATCTATTAAATTTTCAAGAGTTTTTGGATAGCCAATTTTTTTTTATAGTAATTTTAAAAAAAAACAATTACAAAAAAAAAAAAAATTTAAAAGTCGAATATTTCAAAATCCTCTTAGTCGCTTAATAATCAGTATAATTTCGATGAGTCGGGTCCAATTACGTCACGAGTCTTTTTTCAATTGCTCATAACTTATTGAATAATGTGAGTAGAAACGTAAAATCTATACCATTATTCTTAGAATTGAACATTTTTTCAAATTAAAAACGACTCTTTTTTTCGGTGATATGAGCTCTTCAACTTCAATCAACAATCTAAATCCAAATGCGCGGCGTTACACAAGACAATTCTGGTACATCAATGTCGTAGGATCTATTTTTACCACAGAACAAGTTCTTAAGTTGTTCTGTGTTTTTACGGTATTTTGCAAACGAGTCTGTTGTTTTTTATGTAATTAAGCCACGTCCAGATCAAGAAACGTGTGTCACCGACAATGTTGGTGACAAAAACCATAAATGTTTCTGAAATTTGTTGCCAACAATTGTGTTAGCGACATTTGTCTCCAACAATTTTTTGTTTTCCATTCGGTACGGGAAAAGTTTGACAATGTATTCACACGTCCAGACCGATCAAATTTTGTCGATAAACATTTATAAAAAAAATACGTCATATTTGGTTATTCATTCAGTTGGCCTCGTCCATCTATATGTAGTGCATATTTTAACCCAGTAAATTTCTTTTGAACGAATATTTAATTTTTTTTTTCAATCAAATAATGGAGTGTTTGAAAGAAAGTGTTGGTCATTTGATTAATTTATATCACGAGAAACAAATATTATGGGACCAAAATCAACCCGAGTACCAAAATAAATTTAAAAAAGAACCAGATGGGCCTCGCTCTGCTGTACATTAGGGGTGGAAGGTGGAATGGACTTCGTTCATAGGATAGGTCATTACAATGGATTTGTTATGCAATGGTAGGTATCATTGAATACGAATAACGATTCTGAACGGAGATGATATGATAGGTCCTGGCTTATTTAATAATGGCGTATTTATAAAAATGGAAGAGTCGTCTGGTTATCAAAATAACAAATAAATTAAAATATTGTATAAACATATAACGAGACGAGACGACACATTTTCGCACTGTAGACTACCGGAGTGCTGACTGACTAAGCTATACACGGCTACGACTACATATGTCTATATTATCTCACGAATAAAATAAACCGCCAAGTATTTCCGGGTATATCGATCGGCACCGAAAAATCGCCTGTTAATAGTGTTAAATGTTAATCAAAACAAAATTAATTATCTTGTTTAAATAGTTTATTTCTAGTTAAAAGTAAAACATATAACATAATGGTTCACAATTTCAGTACGTTACAATTTACATTGAAAAACTATTTTCTGCCGTTTTTCCATAATATAAATCTACAATGTCCGTTAAAGTGTCGGTAACCTAACGGCAACATTTTTCGCCAAGTCCCAGTTACCGTAATCAGGTCTATGTTTATAATAGAGCCTTATTTATAATAGTGTTGTGGATTGGCTTATCATATTATTGTAAAAATATAACAGATAACAGAGTAAAAAAATATATATACTATCTTATACTATTGAATATTCTAATATTATATTTTATACTTCATAGTTCGTACAATTATATAGGTTGTTTACTAGTTCGCATCACCATTATTTGACGAATTTAATTAATAATTCGGTTAAAGTTTTAATAGCTTTATTACCTTAAAGCCCGAAATTTGTTGAAACTTAAAAATCTACTTCAATATTTTAATATAGAACGTTTCAGAAGTCATTTGAATCTTAACATATGTTACTCTTGATTACTATTTTTTGGGAAACATAGTATTTTATGTTATAAAGATGGATTTAAAACATTTGTTTTTGACACGATCACATGACGGATATTTAGGGAAGGAGGATAAAGTAAGAATTTTAAATTGATTTTAAATTTTTATTTTACTATTACTTTAATTTATTGTTTTATAATCAAGTATATCCTAAATTCAAGTATAATATATCAAAATGTAATTAATAGATGTAGAAAATATAGTTACTAATTTATATTTTGAACTATTCGTCGAAAGTTTGTTTTATTAATCTTAGTATGATAATCGTGAAGTTAATATTATTTTCAATAGATTAATCAACAGTTAGTAATTCAAATTGAATATGTCAAACTTCTTCAGGTACGAATTGAAACGGCTCTAGAAACAGAAGACGAAGAAGATAATGATCTTATTATTCATGAAGAATTCAAAAATGCATTGGTTTTAGAAAATGTAAGAGAATGGAGCAATGACATCAAATTGACAAAGGGGAAACCATTTTCAGGTCTTACACCATCTATGTGGCCAGAAGATATTGTTGTTAGTTATACTCAATATGACAATACATCTTCACCAAGTCAACAATGGTAATGATAAATGAAAAAATAAAAATATAAATTTTTGTAGATAAATATCTGCTTCTAGGGAAAAAAATTTAGTCAAAAGTGTATCGGTTAAAATTTTTTATTTCTGTGATCAAAATGTTGGGTTTTGCAATTTCATGTTGACGTTTTTAATAAACATTTTTTATTTGTATTATAATGAACATTTTTTGTTTATATGATGATTGAATGTTAAAATTTTATAACTATTATTTTATTTACAATTAATATAATATAATTAACTATAAATTGTGGTGTCACTACCAGTGACGCCAAAGCATTAAATATGTACTATGACATCAAGCATCAAAGGGCCATCCCACCATTCTCTGGAAATTTTTTTAACATGACAGAATCATTGGATTACTACAGAATGGAAATCAAAGCACTTATATAATAAAATATGGAATTTATAATTCATTTACCTATCTTTACCTAAACAAATATTTAAATGCATATTTTGCTATGATCTGATTGTAAATAGATAAACTGTGACTGACCGTTTTCTATAAATAATAATAAATTGAGTATTAGTTATTATTATTTAGTTATTCATAATGCAAAATAGTAAAACATAATAATTATCAAAATATCCTATTTCCCACCAATCTATTATGACATTTATCAAAGATAAACTATTTGATTGGTTCCATAAAGTACCACTAGTAGTCTTAATAATTACCAGTGTACCATAGAAAGTAACTTAAATAATAAATCAAATAATACACATGTTGAATATGATTAAATAAGATAAAAATAAGATTGCAAAATAACTAATGTAATAACAGCATATTATTAATAATTGTACTTGATAACAATATAATAATTTGATATTATTGATATACCATAAAAATATTTACAATAATTACTATAATTCTATAGAAATTCAAATGATGTTTAAAGTTATAGACATCAACAAAAATAGTTGACATAATTATTCTGAAATGTTGATTGAAATCGGTTCTGTTTCTAAGTTAATGGCTTACTAGTTATGTGTGTTTAAATAACATATTACAATCTACAATGACAATATTAGTATGATTATAATAAGAACTCCAGTTCAAAATAATATGTTATATATATAGTATATACTAAATCAAAAATACATTTTTAAAACCTCTTTATTTTATTTGAATTAAAATTTTATATACTATTCTTAGAAAATATTAATTTATATATCAATTTTTAGGTTTGACGAATTTGGTTTTCGTTTAGAAAATCATGGTGATGTTTCAAAAGAGAATATTATACTTGATGATGTATATGAAAATCCTGAACACAGGTATAAATATTTTTTAATATTTTAATAAACATTTTAAATATAATATGTAATATATATATATATATATATATATATATATATATATTTAAATAATAATAATACATTTTATAAAAAAAAGAATGGAATGGATCTCTTATTTTGAAAATGTGTTCAAAAATGAATTGTCAGAAACAGAAAAAATTACATTTAAACCACATTCTGAAGTATTACAATCAATGGTTCGTCAAGGTATACCTCATTCACTTAGACCACAACTATGGATGAAGTTTTCAGGTATAGTTAATAATTAATAATAAATCTTAATTTTACTTAATATATTTTTGCATTTTTTAGGAGCTTATTTAAAAAAACAATCTCATAATGTAACATACAAAGAAATAGTTAGATCATCAAATAATGATACTTTAGTATCTTCAAAACAAATAGAAAAAGATCTTTTGCGCACTATGCCTAGTCATGTTTGTTTTAATAATCTCCAAAGTACTGGAATACCAAGGCTACGAAGAGTATTGCGATCACTAGCATGGCTCTACCCTGATATTGGGTAAATGTCACCTACTAAATTAAAAATATAAAATAATGATAAAAGTTAATTTTTAGTTATTGTCAAGGAACTAGTATGATTGTAGCATCACTTTTATTAATACTCGAAGAAGAAGAATCCTTTTGGGTGATGTGTGCTATAGTTGAAGATTTATTACCTGCATTATACTACACTACAACTTTGATAGGTACCATGGTTTTAATTTAAAATAAAAATAATACATTTTTAATCATTTTTATTTTGTATTACTGTAGGTGTAAAAGCAGATCAACAAGTGTTGCAAACTGTTTTAGGGAATTGTTTACCAGGAATTTGTCAACTTTTACGATTACATGATATAGAATTAAGTTTAATTACAGTAAACTGGTTTTTGACATTATTTTCCAATGTTGTCAACTTCAAAGTTTTATTACGAATCTGGGATTTATTATTTTTCGAAGGTTCAATAATTCTTTTTCAAATTACAATTGGACTTCTTAAATTAAAAGGTTAATATTATCATTTATATACTAGACATAATTTTAAAATAGAATTAAATTTTCAGATTATTAGATTACTTTAATAAAATGTTACATAATTTTTATAAATTCATATTATACTTTGAATACATTTAATTAAAGTATACATTTTGAAAATTAACATTATGTTATTTAAAAACAGGCAATTGATAATGGTTGGTTTATTGCATTTATGTATATGAAATGTTAATAGAATGTTAAACATTTAAAAAAATTTCATTCAAAAAATTATTTTTTGACTTAAGCTTAGTTAAGGCTTAGTGTAATAATTTTGTATGTTAAGGCATTTTCTTATGATCAACTGAATTACATAGTACAATAAATTAATATTTTGTATCTCAATAGGAGAAAGTATTCGTGTAGGTATACCCTTCTCTGCTGCCAATGTCCTGTGCCAACATAATAGTAATTAAATATAACTTAAGAGTGTAGATTTTTATCTAAATATTCCTTTATTTTATTGAACATTTTGATCAATTAAAAACTTAAATATCATAAAAGTGTCTGTTATTTAGGGTTTCTCATGTTAAGAAGTTTTCCTATGGATAGGTCCCGAAAATGTCTTCATTCCAAAAAATATGTTCTCGATTTAAAAGTGTCTACTATTTAGTGGTGTATTTTTATATAAAATGTAAGCTTTTTTCTAACAAGTTACATAATGATTATTTGTAACTAACAAAATATATTTATTTGTCATAATAATTATTAAATATTTAGTTACAAGATAAAATAAATATACAATTAATAATAACAATATAATATATCTTAATATTTAAACTTTTATTTATTTTATTAGTTTAGCTAAAGTTTAATACAAGTTTGTTTGTCCCCAAATTCTATATTAACATAACTTTGTAACTGTACAAGCTGTAGTATATTTTTTTTAATATTTATATCAAGTTTTACTCAGTTCTTAAATTTTCAGAACCATTATTAAAAACTCTTGATAATTCTGCTGATATCTTCAATGCTTTGTCTAATATACCAGGGAATATATATAATATTCAAGAATTATTTGAAGTAAATACATTTATTTTTGATCGAATATATTTTTATTTATTACTATTAAGATATATATATATATATCATTTAGGTATGTTTTGATGTATGCCCAGAAATTACCAATGAAAAAATCGAAGCTTACCGAAGACGGTATCTAGGATATTTAATGGCAGATGGAGGAGCTTTAGTTCCAAATATCACTTCTTCAACAAACCTACCTAAACAACATCTGAATAGGTGAGAAATAATTATTTATACTTATAATGTATACTTATTATTTTATAATTAATAGGAGGCAAATTCAAAAATCAAGATCTTTAATGCAAGTATTCTTTGGTGATGAAATATACGAAGAAAACTCTAAAATTACTTTAAAATGCAAAAATATTCGCCAAACTGGTATGTTACATTTTTATTGAATATTGAAATGAAAAAATAATTATTAGTTTATAAATATTTAAAATTTGTATAATTTCTTTAGAATTTCTAGTCGATTTAAGAGAAGCAATAATGCAAGTAGCCCGCCATTTTTTAATTGTTGATTCTAAACTTAGTAATATTTCTTTGAAGCCAGACTATACTAAAGAAAGTCATTCAAAAGACTTAGAAACTTATGCTAATGTTTCAAGAAATAAAAAGAGAAGAGCTAAAGCACTCTTAGGTGAGTCTTTATCCTATTAACTTTTAAGATTATTAAATATGAAGGTAGGTTTAGGGTCAAAAAAAAAATTGTTTCTTTATATAGATCATTATACTCAGGTTGGAAAATGACTAGTTGCACAAAATAGGACTAACCAAAATCATTACTACCTACATCTAGCCCTCATCAAAATTATACAGAAGATTCCTAATTTTTATACATTATGATCAAGTAAAAATACCTGTTTATAACATGTTTATTTAGTGTTAAGGTTACCATACAACATAAATAAATTAGTGTTAAGGTGTATATTTTATTTGGTGCTCACCTATCCACAGTGTCTATTTAAAACACCCTGTGTGAAATAAAGATAAAATATAATTGCCCCTTAGTCATTTTCTTTGGCACAAGTATAATTCGAGTGAGATTTGTTATTTATTATTATTTATCTTTATTAATTTTATAATTTATTGTGTATTTCACTTTTATTTGTACTATGACTTAAAATTTATTTTAAATGTATACAAACGAAAAAATAAATTGTTAAACAAAATTATTTGATTACATTCATAATTTATAGATTTTGAAAGACATGATGATGATGAATTAGGATTTAGGAAAAATGATATTATAACAATTATTAGCCGTAAAGATGAACATTGTTGGGTTGGAGAGTTAAACAGCTTAAGAGGTAAGTAAGTATTAAATAATTTTAATTGAATTAATAAGAAATAAAAATGTATTGTAGGATGGTTTCCTGCAAAATTTGTGGAACTATTGGATGAAAGAAGTAAACAATATAGTATAGCTGGTGATGATTCTATATCAGAAACAATTACAGATTTGGTGAGAGGAACACTTTGTCCTGCCATAAAACAAGTACTTGAACATGGAATGAAACGGCCATCATTTTTGGGTACATATATTATGCATAAATAGTTTTTTTTATGCTAAGTATGTGTATAAATAAGGATTAAATATTGAAGATATATCTATAGAAGATGTATATACTAAAGACTGTTAGTAATTGAGCCAGCTAAGTTGTATATTAACAATTATAATTGTTAAAAATGGTTTTATCTTTCATGTTAAGCATTGATTAAGCTATTTTGTGGATTAAGTAGAAACTTTTTATATAATTACTCAATAAGCTAAAACACAAATTTAATTATTCGCTTATAATTAAATTGTGTTTACTTAGGTGGGCCATGTCATCCATGGTTGTTTATTGAAGAAGCAGCAATGATGGAAGTAGAAAGGGATTATAGTTCTGTCTATAGTAGATTAATGTTGTGCAAAACATATAGATTAGATGAAGATGGCAAAGTTTTAACTCCTGAAGAAGTAAATGAATTATAATTTTTTTTTTCACCAAATAACTAATTAATATTGACAGTATTCGAATTTGTAAAATATTAGTTTTAATAGAAGTTATGGTTAATATTATAAATAATTTTATATATACATATTATTATAAAAATTATATAAAAATATATCTGTATATGTTATGGACTTATTGGAAAAGTATGAATTACTGTTAAACCTAGGTCTTACCAACTGGTCCTACAACAACCATTCTGAGTTTTAATGTATAGTTTTATAAATAGAGTTTACCTAGACCAGTTAATAAAATCTAGGTTTAATCGCTATTTATCCTGTTACCGTATATATTTTTAATATTGCCTATTCAAATTAAAAAATGTTATTGTAGTTATTAATTTCATCAAATATAGTTAAGTTTTCCCCAATTAGAGATGGAATACTATCTTCTAACATTGATTAAATCTAGATAGATATTTAATCTATGCTTGTAAGTAGAACATCCTCTAGTGAAGACTTTTAGTTGAATAATTTATTATAAATACTATACAATATACATAGTATTTATAATAAATATTAATATTATGTACATTATATAATGACTTCATGAGAATAATTTAAATATTTGTTTTTAAGCTATTGTATAGATGTATTCAATGTATAAATCAAAGTCATGATGCAGCTGGTTGTCAAATGGATGTAAAATTAAGAAGTCTTGTTTGTCTCGGTCTTAATGAACAAGCATTACATTTATGGTTAGAATTGTTATGCTGTTCTGATCAAGTTGTGAAAAAATGGTAATCATTGTGATGAAGTAAAATTAAAACTCAAATTGTATTATAATTTATAAATTTATTAGGTATCAGCCTTGGAGTTTTGTTTGTAGTCCAGGATGGGTGCAAGTGAAATGTGAATTAAGAGTTTTATCACAATTTCCATTCAATTTAAATCCAGATTGGGAACTTCCTCCGAAAAAGGAAAGCACTCAGACATTGAAAGCAGGAGTTAGAGATATGCTTGTGAAACATCATTTGTTTAGTTGGGATCTTTAATATATTATTTTATTAGAACTTGTAATGATGATTGTATAGTTCTAAATCTGTTTTATTTTTTATCTTAAAAATTGAAATTTATTGATTGTTAATTGTTTTTTATTCTATGAACTCTCTTATTTATGTGGCTGTGAATTATTTGTAATTCTGATATAATATATTTAAACATATTCATATATTTATACATACTAACATATATAAAACATTTATCATGTGTCAATACATTTTTTAGATTTTTAAGTTACAATGTATTAAGTAAATAAAATCTCTTATACTAAATAGTTAATTATAATAAAAATAATACCATTGAAAAATTTGAATTTATTCATCTTATTTTCTAAAAGTATGAACATCCTTATTAAGGACCTTCAATTTTGATGATATATAGCAGTAACATTGAAACAAGTTGAATAAAAATTAGTTTTAAGTTGAAATTAGGGTATTTTTTACCTATACAAATACAAACAATTTGCAAATATTTAAAAAAGTAAAACTTCTAGGTAAAGTGTAATACATTATTATAAAATTGCATATCTTGTACATACTTGATCACCAAAATATTTGTGTACAGATTAAATAAAGGTAGGTATGTTCTATAATGAGATGCATACATGTAAATGTACCTTATGTCCTCGTATATACAGCTAGCAGGGCTGGATTGGCCCAGCAAGTTACCGAGTAAAACTCGGTGGACAGCTGATCAAAAATATGTTAAGAGTTAAAAGTCGAAAAAATGGAGACTAAATGTTGGACTTACATAGATATGCAAGTCTCATATATGAGTATATGATATAGTACATAGACACATGGTCGTAGGTTGATATTAAATATGAGCCATTCACTCCATACCTAACACAATAGATTATCTATATTAAAAATAGTTAAACAGTTTAACCATAAGGTTTATAAAATTATAATATATAAGGTATATGTGTTTAACTTATTTAATTATCTAAAATTTTAATATTTTTTTTAATTAATAAAAAAAAATGAGGATCAGGCTATAAAGTGGATATTTTTAAATCTTATAATAGTAACAAAATAAAACTGTTACTTTCTATATTTTGTACTGAAAAATTTAAAAAGTTTTAGATTAATAATATGAATAATTAAAATGAGTTTGAGTATCATCAGAGTTTGACTGGCACACGATGGCAGACAGGTTTCCGACTAAATTTTCCTATAATAACCTTACCTTTATGACTCATATCTATATGGCAAAATCATATTATACTTCAGCAGTAACTGTTTTCAAAAATTTGATTTGTTATACTAGTATATAAAACAGAGTAGTTAAAATAATTGTTGAATAAGGGAGTTATTAATATTTAAATAAGAACAAAAAATCATAGTTTTCCTTTTTCAAATAATTCATTTATTTACACATACAACAAAGAAAACCCAACTTAATTTAATTAACTAAAAATTAGGCAATGTTTATATCTGTTAATAATATAATATAATAGCCTTGAAACAATAAACAATTTAAATTATCACCCTGTGATTGCAATTTCATTATATTATGCTATATTTTGAATGTCTAAAATATATATAACAAAGGCTTCACTAATCAAAACTATACTTACTATTTATACACCATTACATTATTAATCAAAACCATGTAATTTAGTTTATGGTAAAATATAGTCACATTTAAGTAATATCAAGTACATAGCAAGAGGTCAAATTTCTAAATAAATTTTCATTAGTAAAGTGTGCTTATGCACGTCTTACACTTAATCATTTTAACTGTACATTTTTAACAAGATATATTTATCCAAATCCTAAATGAAGCACATAATTAATTTTATTGAAACCTAGACATCACATTTATCACAGCATCTTTCTCATTATAACAACAAAATATAACCAATACATGTCAAGATTTCAATTCTGGAAAAACATATAATTAAATAAAATGAATATAATAAAATGTAATTGAATAAAATTTATATTATATAATATGACGTATAGTTTTTCTAGTAAAATATAATCATAGAAGTGAGATCTAATTTAACTTAATTTTTGAAAACTTGCTTGATATACAAAATACAAAGAAGTCTAACTGAATTTCAAAATTATACAAGTTTATATAATTATTATAATTATTATAACATGTATAAATTTGATTATTCTATTAAGTAAATTTATTTTTGACTGATAAATAAAATACATTTTCCATTTAATTTGTGTCCAATATTAAGTTTTGTTAAATAATTTAATTTATATAATAAATAAGTGATATTAGTTATTAAAATAAATGAGTATTAAATTGTATTTGAATAAAATATAAATCAATAAATATAATACTATACATATTATTAAATTAGTCTCCATATATCACCACAACATCTCTACATGAACCATTAATGTACCTTAATAGAACAATTTATTCAAAATTATTAATGAATTTTTTTCCTATTACTCTCACTATTAAGTCTAATTTTGAATGACTAGCATCTAAATGACGGTAAAAGGCACTTGGATAAAACAAAAATAAAATAAATAGTCATGCAGGTTCATGGAACATAAAAGACAAAAACGAAAAATTATCACAGTTCACTAATTCCATAATTTTAAACACAGCAAATAAATGTTCAAAGTTTAACAATTGAATCAATATAACCATTTTTATGGTTTCAAACTAAAAATAGATAAAATTCTAACACTTTTAACAGGCCCATATCACAGTGAATTTAACAATGATAACTTTTTACAGCGGTCGGTATTAAATTACATAATATTAATTTATCACAGAAGTAAAACGAAAATTAAGTTATTGTTTATACCGTCAACAAAACATATGTATATGGAGACATTATAACAAGCCTACTGTGCTTTTCTCCAAAAAGAAAAATAAAATGTAACTAAGTAAATAATAAATTACATAAAAATAAATTACATCAATTGGCTAAGATAGTTTTTTAAACAATATTGGATTAGATGTTGGTAACTTAAAACTGATACATCATTGGTGATACATTATCTAAAAGGTATGGTATATAATAATTAATAGTATAATATTAATAAATAACATTGATAATAATTATAAATTAACAGTTTTAGAAAATAATTTATAGGTAATATGAAAAAGGTGAATATTCACTATAGTCCATTGTATCTACATTTTATTCAGATATATCTTTGATGCAAGAAATATTAAATTTAATTGTATATCAATATATTACTTTCAATGGGATAGACATTATGATTTTATAAATATAGATTTATAATAGTTTAAATAAATTTAAGACAATAATTCTTTTAAGACCTTATTAAACCTAAATTTTAGAATATTATTTTTATTTATATATAATATTAACTAACCATACATTTTATTCGTGCAACAATTAAATACTTTAAAATCAAATTATTCTCAACTATAAAGTTTATACATAAAATGGACCATCTTCTAAAAATTTTCTATCAATTTATCAACAAATTATAAATTTCAACAATAAAACAATAACAATCGAACACTCACAATAAAAATAACAGGTCAACGATTAATATGGGTATAACTAAAAGAAAAATTAACTAATGGGTAACAACAATAAATTAAATAATAACAATAAATGTATCATAATATTTTTCTGGGTCAAGTTGATGGTAGCTTGTTTACACTATGTGAAGAGTCCACTGTTGTTGAATTATCCGCAGTTGTATTATTATTGTTAGGACGTGGATGTCGATAAGACACATGTTTCCTTAATGCATCTCTAGATCTAGAAACATGACTACATACTGAGCAAGCGTACTGGGCATTTTGGTGGGTTTCCATATGAACGCGCAAGTTGTAATGATTACTAAGTTGTTTACCACAAATGAAACACATTGTATACAGCTTGGATACCGGTGTTCGTGATTTAACATTATCTGATTGTGAACCCTGTACTACTGGACCTATGAACCACAAATAATTTTTATAGTTTGGTAGTTAATAAACAGTTTTATAGGATTTTTTTCGAAATCAATGACACATTAATTTTAAATGTATAAGAATAATTCACTTATGTCAGTTAATATCCATGTATCTCATCAGACTCCAGTGTCTCACCTGATTTAGATTATTTAGAAAATTACTGACCATAAGATATATTATTTATAGAGTAAGATTACTATTGTAATTAAATAATATAATTTAAGTCTGATATGTTTGATATTATTCAGCCTAAAATTAAAAAAGTTTATAGAACAATGTAATATCAAACATATGTATAGGTATACCAATTTATTTTCAGATTGAAAAAAATACAAAAAAAAAAGTTTATAATTGTGATAACTATAGGTATAGATATTTGTATAGTACTTCATAAAATATAAAAAGTAAATTAGTATGCTTTCAGTTTTAATATAAATGAAATTATCAAAACTAATATAGGTTTATTAACTACCATTATCATTAATCATTCAAATACAGAAATAATTTTAAAAAATAGGTAACACTTTACGATCTGGTGAAAATGTGTACAAAACTCTTCAATTTTTTTTTTCACTAACCAGTAAGAGATATATGAACAACTTAATACTCAAATTTTAAAATTTTTTTTCAAACCAAAATTATTTTTGGTTAGAACATTATCAACATTTTACCCCAACAATAAATGAAATTTTCAAAATTAATCCGCCAATAATTTAAAAAAATGTCAACATTTTTTGAAAAATATATTATAACAAACTGTGATAATCCCAGAAACAATTTCATGTTTCTGCGATTATTAGTTCTAGAGTAGCTACAAAAAAATAAAATTGATTATGTCAAAAACAGGTGTGCTGTATTTATTTTGTAACTTTTTGCCCGTTTTTCTCAATTATTTGGAAGAATCAACAGTTGAGAAATTAAAAAAATAATCTCCCTCATATTCTATTAAAATCTTCTATGATTAAAATTATTGGAGCAATCTTCTGGTGAAAATTGAGTACAAAAAATAAAATAAAAATTACATGATAAAACCTCGTTTCACTTAAAATCTAAAATAAATCTAGAAAAGAAATATTTGTTTTTAAAAATTCATAAATCCATAAAGTCGACATACCTTGAACTAAATCTGTAGGTGTTGGAGCTTCTTCACCATAAGATACATTTATTTCTGAAGTGGACGGTTTATGGTCAACATTAGAAGCTAAGTTTACAGTATCATCTTGACCATCATTTTCTGGAACCCGTTTACTTAGATCTTGAGCAACATCTAAATCGGCAAAAACTACAGTTTCACTCAATGTGGGTCTTGTTATTTCTCTTTTAAAAGATTCTGGTTCTTCTACTCGCGGTCTTTTCCATTTGGACGATTTCTCAAATGTGCCAGATGAATAACCAGGTACCTAAACATAAATATTTTGACATTCAATAATATAGTGAATAATATAGTGAAAATATAAGGTTTACAAGCGTCAATAATAGTATTGTAAGATACAACTTTAAAAAAAACATACACATACACATACACATATATATATATAAATTAAATTGTTATTAAGTAATACATTTATACAAGTTATCCCAATCGATTTGAACAGGAAAATTAATACAGATTTCAAAACCAAATTTTGATGAAAAATACCATATTAATTTAAAATATAATATACATTATATCATAAGATTGGATCACCACTTAAGGTTTTAGGAGACCATAGAATTTCTACATCGAATTATTTTGACTAAATTAAACCTTTAATAACTAGTCTAATACTTCCAGAAGTATGTTAAGTAAGTGATAACAAAAAATTGTATACTGCAAATCAAGAAAAAAAACGAGTGGGCCTCGCTTTGCTGTACAGTTGGGGGTGGAGTGTATCTCGTTTATAGGATAGGTCATTATTACAACGGATTTGTTAAATTTGAATGCAATGATAGATATCATTGTATACGAATAACGATTCTGAACGAAGTTAATATGTTTGTCTAAAATGTGTATATAATAATATAGTATTTTATATTTAAATTGAATTATAATGCAATTTTGTAAAAATTTAAATTTAAAACAGTCATAAAATTGTTCCTCTTAAGTCTGGTAGAATTTTTTTTATATATTTTTGAAGGTAAGCTTATGGACAACCTAGTGTTAAAATTTTGAATCTTAAGTATAAACAGAAAAAATTTTATGAATTTTCAACTATAAAATAACTTGCAAATTATCGCGATTTTAACATATTTTATACAAATTTGAACTTTATGGGCTTATAAAAAAATTTGAGTGAAACCATCTCCGATATTTTTTATTTACAATTAGTATTACTTATACTTAATCCTTTAATTCATTTTCAAGAGTTTTTGGACAGCCAATTAAATTTTATAGGTGTTTTAAAAAAAAAAATTTACAAAAATCGAAAATTTAAATTGTCTATTAATAAGTCAAAATATGCCAAAATACTTTGAAAACTTAACCACGTATAGAGAACACTAATATAAAGATTTGGTGAAAATTTCAAGTTGTTGCGGTTTTTCGCAACATGTAGTTTGTAAAAACATGATTTTGCGTAAATTTTCCTGTTTTTTAGTAATTTTTTTATTGTTTTCTTCAGAGTTTTTTAAAAGTATTGAAAAATTTGGATTTTTGACTTGCCCAAGTACCATCTAAATTTACTTTCCTTTCGGAAAAGTTGCTATATAAGCAAATCAAAGCATTTTTACTGCAATAAAAGTAGTTGTCAGACACAAAAAAAAAAAAAAACACATTGTAAAATCAATATATTCCATTACTCCGTTCAGAATCTAATAAGTGCATTTTGGTTTCTTTATTCATAAAAAAAATATACTTACATTAGAAAACTCAGCTAATCCTTTAATATGTAATGTGTCAGCCATGGAGAGCATACTAGCTAGTTGATGCTCATAAACATTTACTTCACCACTATACATAAATGTGACTAGAGCATAGAGATCAGTATATTCAACGCCAGGCAAAACGATGACTGGATGATGACTTGCTCCCAATTCCTTTAGTAAGTAAAATAGTTATAAAAACAATTATAATTTAAATATGTTAATTATATTATAGTATTATGAATACAGGTAATACAAATTAAGAAAATTTTGTTAACTTTCAAATTCCTAATGTTTAATTCATAAATTTACTTAAATCTTATGTAAGATTTTTATTTAAGAGATTTATTTAAGATAATTCTTATTTAATGTAGAAAATAATCAACATATTACATAAATTAATGAATAAAAATTATTTTATTAAAAATTAAATTATTGTTTAAATTTCATAGGTTTTTAACTATAAATTTATAATTTTTCTTTGTTCTGTACTGATGCAACTTCATTGAGTTATGAAGTTTATAACTAGTTAATATGCTAGCTGTAGTACCAGTACTATTATGATGTGAAAAAAGCTTTAATACACTAACTTGAGAGTTTATAAAAAAACATATTGTTAAAATAAAAATAAACTTTTATTAACAAATAAGAAGGCAAATTAATAGTTATACCAAAAGTACATTTTATAAAATTGGTTCATAATAATTACACTTCCACAACTTTGATGATGTTTGATAATAAAAGATTAAAATGCTTAAATACCAAAACTTAATAATTAGTCAAAAATATATTAGAAACGTACATCAATTAATTTAGATAAATTATTATAACTATATAGAATATAAATTATATTATTATTATTCATTATATGAGGAAAAATAAACAATATATTTTAAACATCAATTTATAATTTTAATTCACAATGGCTATATAATCCATATATTTATATAGGAAAAGTATATTTTATATACAGGATTTTACACTAGAACTAAATGTGATATCTGCTATGATTAATAAACCAATATCTCAACAACTAAACACAAATATTAAGTAATAGTTTTCTAAAAATGAAGATGAATGGCTAGTTAAGAAATAGGAATTTCCCATATGAACAGCAGTATATTTAGGCAGATTAATTTTCAGTAAATTGTTTACCAATTTTGTTTTATAATGGAAATTGAATTATTAAAATGTTTGAATTTAAAAAAATATGTATCTTCAATATAAAATCGAGTAAGTGTTCCGTGTAAGCTACTTGCTAAATACCAAATAATAATACATTTATTATACAAATAAATCAAAATTAAAATTTGTTTGTAGGCTTTAAAAGATTAAGTTAAATGAGAGCAGAAAAAAAAAACACTTTTTTGTGTCTAATTGGAAAAAATAATGTTGAATAAGTCTAGATGAATTCTCACTTTACACCTAATATAAGCTGTTAGAAACAATACATTATAAATACAATGATTTATATTATATGTTATACCTATTATTAACATAAAATAAATACCTATTAAATTACAATTAAAATTTTTTAAAAGAATTTAAGCTTTAGAATAGGATGATTTTAGATTTGGCATTAGCATCATTTTTGTGTATTATATATTTATGTGTGTTTTGATTGTAACTAAAAATTCAATTTAATAATAAAATTATATCTTACTTTGGTGAGTGCTTTGAATAATTGTTTGAAATAATCACTACACGCAGATAGAACAACACGATGTGCCTTAATTGTTCTCAAACCAGCGCATAATGTAACATCTGTCAGATCATTATGATTTAAAAGCTGAGGCAGGGTTGACATAAGTGAGCTTTGATAATTATGCCATCTGAGACAAAACTGTTGCGACTCTTCTGTACTCATTCTGTGATTGTAGATTATAACGGAACTGAAATTGTTTTTAAAAATGTTGGGTCATATAAAAGAAAAGCATTTTAATTAAGATTAAATACAATGATCATATTTAATAATAAAATATTAAAAACAGTTTTACAGTACAAATGATAATTTAATATATAATTTTGGCTGGTTCCCAATATACAAAAATATTTGACAGTAGCAAGTTCACTTGTTGAAGTTATAAACCATGAATTCAAGTTCTACCTAAAAGATTGTTTAAAAACTAATAGTTTGATTGCACCTACAATAGGTTAAATCATAAAATCTAAGCAAAAATGGTATAAATTTTAAATATAGTATAAACAAGTATGAATACAGAAATATTATAGCTTTTAACTTTTAGCTTCAAATAAATGGATAGACTTCCAGAATCAAACCAGTTATATTATAATTAATATATCATTAATACATCTTCAATTTATTTATTTATTTATTTATATTATAAAATAAAATAATAAGAAACAAATACAATATATTTAAATAAAATACTATTTACTACCAATATAGAGCACAATGTAGAATAATTTAACTTTGCGTATATTAAATACCACAATAGTAAGTATTATACCATTTACAAATATTTTTAAGTTGATAGTTTAACAAAGGTAAAAACAAGAAATTAAACTATAAACTATACAATTGTGATCATTTACTAAAAATATTTATTAATCCTGTTTGCATAAATATACTTTAAGTACCATATATACCCAGTAAAATAATTACTACACACTACTATACAGTAATTCTAGGAATGCATTCATGGCTTACTAGTACTAGGATTAGGTATTAACAAGATACTCTTTCTTTCAAATATTATAAAAAAACAAAGGGAACTAAGATAATTAAAAAGGCTACGTTAAAATGTAAATATTGAAGATTTATATGCATTTATAACATTTATAACATAATTATTTAAATATACTATATATAGCAGTATAACAATAACCCAAAACGGATATTGAATAATACTTTCAAATGTATTAGTGTTATAATTTTAAATTACAATGTAATTTTTTACTGGCAGAAAATTAAAATATATATTTTAGTTTCATACAATTTACATACTCACACAAGAGTAAAGGGTAATACAATACTATTTTGATATCAGTAGAATTCTTTCAAACATAAAATCTATATCCTTTATTTTACCAACAGATACTAGAATATACTAAATAGGAGAATGTTATAAATGAGGAAATTTTATAATTGTTATTTATTTTTATGGCATGATAATAAAAATTAAACAATATATTATAATTGTATAATTACTGATTACCATGTCGCTTAATTTATTCCAGTCATAAATTTTATTTTTTAATCTATTTTAAATGTTAATATATTTTATAAATATATTAAACTATATTATGAAATTATATGAATAAGTCGAAATAATAATGATTTATGTTAAACAATGTTATTCAAAGCCAGGTTGATTTTTTATTTTTTTCTAGTATTTAAAAAATTTAATTTTAAATAGGTAGTTATATATAACAATATAAGTGAGTACTAATTGACTAATAAGTATACACAATTGTTTAACTAAATTAGATAACTATTTGATATTTAGAAAATAAAATAAAAACACATGTAAAATATTTTTGTGTTATCTGGGTATTTGTCTTTTAATTATAATGAAAATAAGCAATCTATTCTCTAGTGAAATTATTTTAAACGAATAAAATCATTAATTGAAGGTGGTTTAAGTTTAAGCTCATTAGGCATGGAAAAAATGTCTTACCTTGATGAAATCACTTAAAACTAAAGATAGTGAAATAAAAACAATAGATTTTTTATACAATCTGACAAAAAGACAAGGACGATGAGCGCCCAGAAAATTTGAATTTGATCCAGCACAATCTATTATTATAACTCTGGATATGCTGGAAATAGGATTTTTGGACAACAGCCAATCAGAACAAATATTTATCTTGACACACGGAAATAATAAATTTATAACTGGTTCATGTTGTATAATTTAGTCTTCTTACCGTTTTTCAATAAAGTAACTGTTCAACAACTAGTTCTATAATAGTTATTCGGAAATAAATTGATATGAAAAAATGCAAAAACTTACTTTTTTGGTAAATTCGATAAATCTTCAATTAATTTGTACAAGCACTTCCACACAATTTTTTTTATTTTTTCTAATTTTTTTTTTCAAGTGCACTTGGAGTTTGTGATAAGGTTAAAGAAAACACGTCACGTGATAAAGAAACAGCTGCTTTTAAATTTATATTCATTAATGCAACTCATTGAGTAAATGGCGGGAAGAGTAAAATTAAGTTGAAAATATATTATTATTTATTGCTTATAATAGGTGCTAAACTTTAGGTCTACACAACTAGTGAAGTTGGATAAGTACACTACCAATATTTTGAAATTACGATAGGTAAATCATTAATATCTAATAGATATTATCTATTATCTAGGTAATCATTTATCTGCTTTATTCATAGTCAAATAGTGTACTTGTCTTAACATAAGTATTGTTTTTTTAAATTGTTAATTTTCCTTTCTGTCACATATAAACAAAATGCTAAACAAAGTTAGATCTTATATCATATAGTTATTGTATTATAGACACATACTTTTTTTTTAATTTTCTATAGCACTAGTGAAAATGCCAAGAAAATATGTTTTGTTAAATCTTTAATACAATTTTTTTTTATCATTACATAACTGTATAAGTAAAATTAGTTTAAAATAATAACTAATATTATAATTGAATGATAAATTACCTGGGAGTTTCAAATATAATGCAAAACTAACAAAATATGAGATTTATCAAGACTTACCTAATAATTGCTTGGCAATTTTAAATTATGATTATTTTATTAGAGAGCCTATATAACCTTTATAGTGTCTGTATAGTTTAATAGTTAGCATAGACCTTATAACTAATATTAGTTAATAGTTCTATGGTAATTAGTATAATATTTTTATTGGTCTACCATAATGTCATTAACCAATAAAGATAATATATAATAATATTTTTATTAATTTAGGTATTTTATCGTAATTACTAATTTTTAATATGTAATTACCCATCTATATGATCACACCAAAATGAATGTTTAACTATCTACTTTTTATGAATGCTTATTGTGTTACAATCAATATTATACCCATTAGATTTATTAGGTGTTTAATCATAACAGGTTTTTAAGAAAATAATGTTTTTTAAATCTTTAAACTAGTAGATTAAAAATTACCAATTTTATTTCATTACATGTTCTCTAAAGGAAACATGATATAATGAAATGTAGTGTTAAAACTTGCCTGAACTGCAACTTAATAATTAATGTTACATAAAATTATAAAATAAAAAAACACTAAAATAATAGAAATTATATCATTATTATAATATCACATATTGTAATAATGTATTTTATAAATTGATGATTAAACTTAATATTTAATTTGTACATCATCTATTATGGTTTTTGACAATTATTTGTATAGTATAAATGTTTAAAATTTATTTTTAATATTATTAATTATGAATTAAATAATTTATTGTTATAAAATTAACTGCAATTAATAGTTAATACTTTACATTTAATATAAGACTAAAGTATCATTTAACAAAATGAATCATAAATACATAATTATTTATAATATAAAATAATAATAATAATAATAATAATAATAATAACAACAATAATAGATGGTGCTACTATTTATATTGAGAGGTAAAATTATTTGATATCAGCCTTTTTCTGTTATGTAATTGAAAGTGACAAGTCTTGTCAATCAATGTAGGATCATGATTTGAATCTTCATCATTTAATGGCGGTCTTGCTCTAATTCCAAATGTAGTTGGGCGTGCATTTGGATTAGGTGATAACATTAAACTTAATAAATCATACTAGAAAAATATAAATATTTCAGTAAATAAAAATGTTGATATAAAATATATAATAACTCACTTCATTCTTATATTTTTTTGAAAACTGGGAAGGAAATATATTATTTCTAAGCCTAGTTAATGTTTGATACCTTTCCATTTCGGTGGTAAAAGGATTGAGCAACTCAAAAAATATAACTCCAAGAGAATAAATATCAACTTTGTAGTTGTACGACATTCCTGAAATCTATTTTTTTTTTTATGCATATTAGATATATTTTAAAATGTTAGATTAAACAGTATTACCTGTTCTGGGCTCATGTATAATTGTGTACCCACTCGATCAGTATGTTGTTCATTTAACCACTTTTTTTTACTGTCACATGCATTCATCCCTTCATCAGATTCAATCATTTCTGTCACTAAACCAAAATCACCAATTTTGATTTGACCATCTAATGAAAAGAATATGTTTGAAGGCTAAAAATAAAACAAATTACATAAATGATACATACTAATATTATAAAAGGGAAGATTTAAATTGATAAATAAGATTTTCTCTATTATGATTATACTGAGTATTTATCACTATTATATTAAAGCAATAAAATTTTATATATGTTTAATTCATTTTTAAAAATATACAATATGAATATTTATTCAAATATTTTATTTTAGTGTATACTTGTGGAGTTATGAACATGGAGTATAATAGTATAATAAGATTTACAAAATGTAAAATACATTTAAAATATCTTAAAATTATACAATAAAAATTTATAACCAAGTATTATAATAAGAAAAACGGACCATACAATCAATAGGGTGATTGAAATTAAATTATAACCAGTTTAAAAAAATCACATCCTTTTATTTATAGCCTAGAGTAATCATTTATCTTATAAATTTTAATTAATTGTAATTCATACTTTTAAATCCCTATGTATTAATCCTTGTAAATGAACATATTCTACAGCTTGAACAATTTGTGAAAAAATATCTAAAATATACTTCATATTTCTATTTTCAGTAGTATCTTTTAGCCATTCTCTCAAACTATTCTGATGACAAAGCTGCATTTGTATATACAGGTAATGTCTAATTTGTTTTTTATCACCATGAGCATTACTTGTTGTGTCAGACTCTGATTTATATCTTCGCCTTTTATTACTTTTAATCATGTTATCTGAACTCAAATCTAATACATAATCTTTTTTGCTATTGTCATTTATTTGGTTATCAAAAACAATAAATGATGAATCACTTATATCATTGCAATGTAATCGTAATGCTTGAGGATTATTTATAATATCAGATAACTCTTCACTGCTTTCTGGAAATGTGATCTTAGTAGATAAGCTTTTAGCTCGAACATGATGTTTGTTCGGACAAAGAAAATTATTCTTAATCTGTAATTCTCCTTTGGTTATATTACTACTACTCATATCAACATCACTGAAAAATAAAAAATACAATTCTAAACTCCGTTATTATTAAACAGTAATTTTTTTTAATGTTAAAAGTTTAACACATTGATGATTAAAATAAATTAAGACTTCCGAGTTTTTTAAGAACTCAACTGCCTCAATTCATAAATATTCAGTGAACAAATGAAGGAATTGATTTAAGAAAGTGGGATACTGACAAATGATTTAGTGAAACTAAAATATATTGGGTTGACCCTAGTAAGATATGCATTTCGCATTTAGCTGTTAATAAAAATATAATAATTAAACTAGAATATAATAGTATGCAGAGAGTAGTGATAGGGTAAACAAAAAAAAAATATAAAAATAAATTTATATATTTTAAAAATAACTTATTTTACCTAGATTTTTGTATCCAATCATAATCATGTTTTTCTTGCCATCCAGTTGGAGGTTCTTCAAGCCAAGTATTGAAATACCGTACAATATGTTGATGGTCTAATTTTGCTAATGCTTTAACTTCACGAAGCACACGATTTCTAGATTCTTCTCTAATAAAAATACATTTAAAATTAATGTTTTAAAAACAAAAACCATTTTTAATATATAGATTTTAATGTGAATGGTTGGTAAAAAAAATCATTCATTGTCAATGATGTAAATTTAATTTAAAAAGCCATAAAGAGTATGTTATACTTATACCTAAACTATATAACAAATAATATAAATAAATTGTATACGCAATTTTTATATTCTTACTGTGATGGTAAAGGTATTCTTTTTATAGCATAGTGACAGTCATCAATTTTATTTCGGGCTTCAAATACAATTCCAAAACCGCCTTTTCCCAAGCAATTTATTGGTTCAAAATCTTGTAAATATCGTGATTTAAATTCAACTGTTGGATGTGTAGGTTTTTGAACAATATTATCCGAAGATAAATTAACACCAGAATCTTTATAAGAATCAATATTGTTTTCAATTAACTCTTCAGTATTTTCATTATCGTCATATTTTTTCTAATTTTAAATTATATAATTTATGAGCATAAACAAGATTAGTATATTATTGAAATTACTCAACTTACTGGGCGATTACGAATGAAAGTAATTATTCGAGCTATACGAGATGGAATAAATAAATTAATCAAAATAGCAGTTAAAACACTAATGAATAACACTTCTTTCCACCAATACCACAAAGAAACAATAATTATTTCAACTGGAATATCAATTTCTTCATCATATTTAATGATACTTTTATGATTGTGTTCAGTTTCATTTTCTTCATTAGAACTTTTCTTTTTTTTTTCATCAGTTATTCTTTTTGATTGTTTGGGGCCATTAAGATAATAACCATTACCTATTAAAAATAAAATATTACTTACTATATTAATTTAAACTAAATATATTACCATTAATGTACTCTGATGCATACAATACAGATATGGCAGTTGTTTTAGAAACATCATAAGTTGTTTGCACAGCTGAAGAACTTTTTGAAATTAATTGATCTATAATATAAAAGTAATTTAATAATTAGAAATATTTAATACATGCTTTTAAGATATAATAATAAAACTTTAAATCTTGATAGACAAACTTTGAGAAGACACAAAGAGGTTGATAATTGATTGGTATTTTATTCAAACAAGCCCAGCTTGAATTATAAATATTTTCTAGAAATCTGATCCAAACCAAAAATGGTAATTGAGTACCTGAATCGTCCAGGTTTAAATTACGAAAATTGTTATTTATTTATAATATTGATCAAACTGACTAAGAGCAGACGACCCCCCATTGAAAGGAAACTTGTAGTGCTATTGATCCTTCAGGTCAAAGTCGTATACACGGACACAAAAAATAAAAACACGCATAACGGTAAATTGAATACATTCCTTGTTTCACTTAAAATCTAAAAAAATTAATTATTAAAAATATATTTACTAAAAACAGGTATTGGTTTCCAAGGAATTCTAGATTTATCTTCTTCGTCCTCCTCAAGAAGAAGAGATTGTTGGTAAGAAGTTGGATTAATTGCAAGCACTCTATCACTCTCCTGAATATATAACTAAAAAATATAGTGAATTAATATTAATTATTCTTCAACACTAAATCAGTAACTAGTAACTACTATTAAAGTTGTGATTTTTTTTATTTTGTAAGCTGAATTTCTTATTTAATATACTTGTAGTTTTTTTTCCAGTATTCATTCTTAAAATTGATGAGCTATCTTAATTTGTAAACTAATAGCTTTATTATAAAAAAAAACATATATATGTTATATAAACATATATATATCACTATCAATAAGTTAACTATTTATAACAAGTAACAAAAAATAATAATAATAAATTTAAAGTTACATTGAAATATAAGACATCAGTAAAGAGATTAGTTAGATTTTTAAGGGATATTATTAACTTATATTAATGCTTGAACATTTTGGCATAAGTATGATAATAATTCATTGTTTAATTTATATTTAACCTTACTTGTTTTTGATGCATTCCAAGATAAACTAAAGGATTTATATCGTCCATATTATAATTGTTTTTAAACAAATCTATTGATTTAATTTGTCCATGTTCATACTTCCAAACATTTACAATAGGGGACTTTGACTGAAAATCAAATTTTTATTAAAAAAAATTAATTTTAAAAGAACTTAACATTTTAGTAATATTTAATACTTTGTGAGTCCAAATAACTTGTTCCGGCCGATCAAGTAATACTGCGGTTACAACTCCCTTAGGAATATTTATCTTAAAATCTAGTTTTACACTAGGATTTGTAGTGTAACAGTCATTATTTAAATCCACAATAACTTTGAGATCATGTAAACCAACACTAAAGTTCCATCTGAAATAATTAAAAATAATTCTAGGAATCTACACAAAATATATTCTTTATTATAAATCATTTTTCTTTAGTTATTTAAACATTTAAAAAGTTTATATTAAATAAAAAATGATATTATACAGTGTTTTTTTTATTAGAGGTTTTAGAAAGACTATTACTTGACAAGACTTTACATAGTTAATAAACCTTTTAATAGTTTAAAATTTTAGATTCTTGCCTTAGATAATTAATTTATGAAGTATTACAGAGGTTTACAATTATTGTAATTGATTTTTATTTGATTTATCAAAATATTATAGTATCTGAGGCTATTATCTCTCGACAATACAAATGATAATTTTAAGACTCAATTACAAATATGTATGGTCATGGTACTCTTCATCACTAAACACATTAGTATGTTTGTCCTAAACTCTATTCAATTTAAGAGTACACCAGTTTGTGCATGCACAACTTAACTGCTGTCTATTGCGGGACCCCAAAAATTTATTTTTCAGCAATGATTGTTTTCGGTTAATTTTTATTGCTGTTACAAATTGATTTATGATCATCAATCATTATGTTATTGTATCAAAGTCATTGTTATTCGTGGTAGTTCAGTGGCAGGACTGAGTAGTGACAGCACCAATGATAACCGGGAATAGAGGTAGTATATACAGACACAATAAGCTTTCATCCCCCGCTTGATGTACTCTTAAATAAAATGAAGTATAGTATTAGTGACAGACAGGAGTGACTTAACTGGAGTTGACCGGCTAGGAAACTATCAACCACTATGCTACAGTGTCACACATGATATAAGATATATTAACTTGGAATACTAGACTATAATTTGAAGAATAACCTTTCAACTCCACTTCGGGGTTTTGATGCCCGTACAGTTTGAGTTTGTCTCTGTAAAATCAATACATTTGCATCCATGCTAGTGAATCTGTTACTAGTAATATTATTACAATGGGCCATATCACATTCATACAACAATTGTCCAGTACTCATATCTAAACCATATGTTCGACTTATCCTTCCACCTGTAAAATGTAATCTATATTTGTAACCAAATTGATAAATTATTATTTAATTGTACCAAACCATACCTGATATTATTAAATCATCATTATAACGAAACGACGATTTCAATAAAGAATCAACAGTAAATGGTATACGATCAAGATTTTCACCATCAAATTTGTATAAGCTACCACTTAATGATGGAATCATACGTATCCAATGACCATGGTTTGATAACTTAAAATTAAAAAGAGAACACTTTAGATATTCTAAGAAAGAATGATGGTATATAATTTATAATCAATATATTGATTTACCAAATTTTCCCAATATGTTAAGCTTTTTAACATAGGTAACTAATAGTATACTATTTTTTTTTATTTATCTATTTTATTACCTCTAGTTGGTCAATACTAGAAGATAACAAAGCTCCTGGTTCAGTTGATATTTCCCAAGCCTCTTTTCCGCCATCAGCTATATTTAATGCTGTTAGTTTTCCATCCAAGGTACTTATGAATATAAATCTATTCATAACATGTACATAATATAAGTATATATGAAAACTAATTTCATTTTTAGATTTTCTCACTGTTTATTGGCGTCATTATTTTCTGAGCAAACTGGTTTGTCACAAAGAATAAACACTTCTTGAAATCCGAAAATTATTAAAAAAAAAGTAAATAAATATTTTACAATAAATAAAATCATTATTTATAGTCCATTAAAAAACTCACAAAGTATTACTTTAAATAGTTAACAAATTATTTTAAACCAAAAGCAACTTTATTATTATAGTAAGCAACATAAATTTATAACATTATCATATTGTTATCAGGATTTGACATTTTGACAAATTATATGTCTATGAAGATAGCTCCTTTACTTTGGCTCCCGACGATTTTGTGATAAGACGGTTACCGTGAATACGTCCATTAGGTTTCCTACGCTATACGGGGTATAATTCAAAAATTGCAAATTAAATTTAATACTAATTCATTGACATATACATAATATGTTAAATGTTTTATTTTATGTGACAAATGCAGCAGTCAAAATGTATTTTCAACATTTTCATACTTTATGCCCCAACATAAAATTACTACCCAGTTACACAGTAGAAATAAAATTCAATACTAATGAGTGGCAGTAACAATTGCAGTACAACGTTGTCGAAAATATATTATCATAATATACATTGAATTATTCTAAGAAAATTAGTAGTAAATAATAATTAAAACTAAATAAAATAAAAATAACTTGCTACTGACCAAGTATTGAACCGCGAAATCATTCGAGAAATCCGTGATTTTCAATGATAGTTTTCAATGATCATTAAGATTTATATCAATGGAAAGAAGGTAAAATTTGCTATAAGATGAATTAGGTTTTAAAAGGGGCACTAGACGGACTGTGTTTGAAAAAAATGGTCAAAGTTGACAACTTATTCGGCTGTATGGTATATTACTTACCGTAGTACAATGCAGCGAGTTTAGATCTGAGAAATCTATTTCTCACAAAAACTATTTTATTTATAAAAAATTTAAAATTTAAATAAACTTTTAAAATATAAAAATTAGAAATTATTATTTGTGATACCTATGCTATCATTATATGTATCACAGTTGTAGTTTTTGCGCAATTCGTAACAACTCTTTAGAACATTTAAATAATTACATCAATGAAAGACTGAATTCAAGTGAATATAGTCAAAATTGAAGTCTATTAGAAACCATCTGTTATTGCATATCAGTCACTGAATCAAAAATTTGTCATAATTTTATGTGCTCTGATTTTATGAACTCATAGATTTCGTAAGTTCTAAATGGAAAAAAAACTTCATTTGAATTATTAAAAATATTATTCCAATGCGATGCACAGAAACCACTATCTACATCAATCGTAAATTGCTAAACTAAATCGATTTGTTTCGTTACTGTATTAAATATTAGGCTGTATTTTAGACTTGTGTTTTATTAGCTAAATCACGCAGTTCTGATGTAGAACGTATTATTTCATAGTATAACATTATAAAAACAACTAAAAGGTCACGTTTGATACCAAAAACTATAAAAGATGCTGTCTATATATAAATGAACATGCCAACTTTCAGCGAATTCGATCCACTTCCAGCAACTAAATTACAGCGTAATAAAAAAAGTCGCGATGATAAAACACAACCAGAAGCCACTAAACAAAGATCCTGATGCTGAAAAAGACGAAGGTGATGATCATAAAGTAAAACTCACATCAAAAATACAATTTTAATTTTTCATAATACGTCGATAATATAAGATTATAAAGTTTATAAATATAGGTACTAAACGTTTATTTTTTAAATATTTTTTTAAACGTTGAGGTAGAACACATATTATGAGAAAATAAACTGTTAATACACCATTTCTCTCACGATCATTAGGAATTAAATTTAAATTTAAAAATGTGCACTACGGATAATCAAAAAAAAATAGCCACTGAATAAAACGATGAAAATTCTTCTTCGGACACTATATCTTCAACAAGTCTGAAAAAAAAAATATTAATAATTAACAATTATCAAAATAACAATTAAAAAATTTCAATACTACGTATAAGATATTATTATTATAAGAAATAATAAAAACAAAAGTAAAATAAAATAAATAAGATAAATTGACAAAAGCTGCCTGCAAAACAGCTAAGGTCGACTAGAGGTCAGAGAATTGTAAGGCTTAGTAGTTAAAACCTATATATTTTTTATTACAAGCAATATTAATTTAATATTTACTTTAGTGCTTTTGCAATTGCTGAATCTGAATTCAAACTTATTTCATTAGGATGAGACATTAAATGTTCAATTGCCCATCTCAATATTTTTCTTACATGCTAAAAATTACACACCAGCCGATTAATTTTATTTTATTAATAATTTGGAAAATAAAACTATAATAGGTTACATCAAAATATTTAGTATGTTAGATATATTTTTTGGATTAAATTTCATAATTATTTTATACTAAATAAAAATTACCAAAATTAAATTTATATATATTATACTATACGTACTAAAAATACATTTTAAAGATTTAAAGCAACTTTGAAATAACTGTATCCTATAACTTTATTACTCGGAAATTTATAGTTATATTTATAATATTTAAACTTGTGAAATTTTGTATTAATAATAATAATTACCTTAAGAAGATTTGCTGTTTCAGTTGTACATGTAAAATTAACTTCAGAATTAAGACTAAACGAAGTATCATGATCCGTTTTTTCATCGGTATGGAGGCTTTTTGAAAATAGGACAACTGGTAACGGATAAACCATAGTAGTATCAAGCAAATAAATTGATTTTGTCCTAAGTTTTGAGTGGTAAAGTATTAGAGGACTATTATAGTGATTGTATATTGAGTTGACTGATTTTGGATGTATGGAGACATTTCCGTCCTCGGCAGTAACAAATTCGGTGAATTCGCCAGGTCTAATTTCAGTTCTAAAAAAAAAATAATAATCAATCAACTTCTTATAACTATTTAATGTTTAAAGTATAAAAACATCTCTCTTACTTTCCAACGGCAATATTTGGACACAACGCAGCTACAAGAACACATTTTATAAGTTTAATATTGCACGAGTTTGTATTATAATCCTTATGTGTGTAGTCTAAAGTGGTTATAAATCCAAGATTTTGTAAATATTTCGCATACTGCGATTTCAAATCTTGAAGCATTTCCATAGTATTGGGCATTAGGAAATTTTCTCGGCAATATTCAGAAACCGTACCGTCTCGTTTGGCATGTAAATATCCATTCATTGCTTTGACAACTATGAGGAGATCACTACGGTGATCTTCGTCCATTTGATTTTTAATTTCCCGACAACGACTTTGCGATTCTTCATTTTTCTGTAACATTCAAAATTATTTAGCTATGGTATACGAAATATTACAAAAAAACGATTCTGAACGGAGTTAATATATTTATCTAAAATGTGTATATAATAATATAGTATTTTATATTTAAATTGAATTATAATGCAATTTCGTAAAAATTTAAATTTAAAACAGTCATAAAAATTTTTCTTTTAAGTCTGGTAGAAATTTTTTTTATATATTTTTGAAGATTAGCTTATGGACAACCTAGTGTTAAAATTTTGAACCTTAAGTATAAACAGAAAATTTATTATGAATTTTAAACAACAAATTAACTTGCAAATCATCGCGATTTTAATATATTTTATACAAATTTAAAATTTATGGGCTTATAAAAAAATTGAGTGAAAATCTCCGATATTTTTTAATTACAATTAGTATAACTTATAATCAATCCTTTAATACATTTTCAAGAGTTTTCGGACAGCCAAAAAAATTTTATAGATATTTAAAAAAAAGAAACTTACAAAAATCGAAAATTTAAATTTTCTATAAATAAGTCAAAATATATCAAAATACTTTGAAAACACCAATATAAAGATTTGGTGAAAATTTCAAGTTGTTGCGGTTTTTCGTTTTTGAGTTAGAGCATTTTAAAAAAATGTAGTTTATAAAAACGTGATTTTGCGTAAATTTTCCCGTTTTTTCGTAATTTTTTTATTGTTTTCTTCGGAGTTTTTTAAAAGTATTGAAAAATTTGGATTTTCGACTCGCCCAAGTATCATCTAAATTTACTTTTCTTTCGGAAAAGTTGCTGTTTAAGAAAATTGAAGCATTTTTACTGCCCCAAAACGTGATGACAGACACAAAAATAAAAAATAAAAACACACATCATTGTAAAACTAATAGATTCCATCACTCCGTTCAGAATCTAAAATAAAAGGGATACATTAACGTCTTACCGGCATTACAAACGGATCTTTGAAAGTCAAATTGGCTGCGATCGTTAGTATGGTGTCTAAGCACCTGAACATGACACCCATGATAATCATTTTGCCGACGAGAGGACACATAGGCAATTTTGCTAGATGCAATCCCAATGGAGTAAGGTTTTCTCTTTCGTCTATTGCATTTATATCGGTTAATAACTGGAAAAAAAAACACATTTATTAGAACATGATTTTCAATAAAATTAGACACCGTAAAATAAGCACCGAAACAATAAAACATACTTTTAAAGCTACTTCAATGGATTTAATTTGGGGTGGATTCATCAGTTTCGCGAAAAACGGAGTTATCATACCGACTTGCAACATCTTAGCTTGTAGTATGACACCTTCCAAGCTTGTTCTTAACATCTCCGGTTGCACGTAATCGTCGAATGATTGTTCACGACCCTTGGTGTATAAGTTGTAACACACACCAGGCCTCACGCGACCGGCCCTCCCCCGCCGTTGTCTAGCATTGGCTAAGCTCACCCATTCCTCTGTAAGCGTCCCAATATTATTGTCCGCGTCAAAACCTTTCAGTTTCATACGCCCATTGTTGATAACATATACAACATCATCAATCGTGACCGAGGTCTCCGCGATGTTTGTTGATAGTATTATCTTACGAACACCTGAAAAACGAATATTAGATAATTTGTAATTATAATAAATAAAATTATTTTAGCTTACCTCGCGGAGGTTCTTCGAAAACAAATTTTTGAGAAACCGTGGGCAACATAGAATGAAGTGGGATAACTAAATAGCGAGCTAAAAACCAATATACAAAAATACATTAGAAAATTACATGATTAACATTTATGTATTTATTTATTTAAATAATTAAGCAGTAGATTAACCAAATTATATATTACGTAGAGAAAGAGTGAACAGTGATATCTACGGATAAAAGTTGATTACATAGGTAGTTAATAAAATGTAAAAATATTTAATTTAATTTAATTAATATTAATTTTACAATTCGTAAAATCAAGGCTTTAACCCAGTGGCTGCTATTGAATATAAAGGGAAAACAATAGTTTTCATTAAAATGCTGTACTTAATATTTTAAGAATAAAAACAATTGAAAACTGTTCTAAAATCTGAAATAATGTTAAGTTTTAAGCCCTGTTTATTGGATATAACTATTAAACTATAGTATTTATTATCAAATATTACATTTATCTCCAAAGCCTTTGTCTTTTAAAATTGTTGTAAGTTTTGTTATTAGTTCCCATCCAGAGAGGAACACAAGTATTGCTCCATCACTTTTATTTTTGCAAATATAACTGATAAGCTCAAAAATCAATTTACAATCTGTATCCTCAGATGCTGGATTTTCCAACATGTCTAATATATCATTATTATATCTTTTCGATGTTCTAATTTCTCTACAAAAAATGTATTAATAAATTATCAAACAAAATTGTATTATCTGTACATACAAAAATACTTTTAATATTATTATAAAACACTATCATTATACTTACTTAATGTAGGGCACTACAAATTCAAGAAAAGGATCGCCAGGTTTTGATTCGCGGGGTCTTAGCTTAGGAAAATAACTGAAACTGTTTGAAAATAATATTAGAAAAATTTCATATATCAAGCAACAATAAAAATAATCAAAAAAGTAGGTAGTTATACAAACCCATTTAATGTGTATATATCTTCAAGGTAGACTTCCTCGACTGGATATGTGAACCCAGGTATGTTTAACGATGGACAGTCGTTGAAG